>JASCZW010002252.1:0-77421 GCA_034211315.2 Aedes japonicus | reverse complement strand
TCATCTCCCGTCGTAGTCAGTCAAATACCTTTTTGGTGTTTTCGTAACTTGTCCGGGGGTAAGATTTGAGCTCGTGACTTTGACGTGAGAGTTATGGATGTTGACCAGTACCCCCTGGTCGCCCCCGCGTATATTTTGTGATTTTACTGTTAGTTTAAGTTAAATTACGAAATATTGCTTGATATTTTTCGCGAAAACGACGCAGCACTCGTCAGTTTCATAGCACGGCTTTGCTGCGATCCTCATCAAAAACTTGATAATAAACCTAAAAAAAATGCATTATTATATGGGATTACCCATTAATCTCTATTCAAAAAAAGTTTACTGAGTCCTAAACGACTTCTTTGTTACCGATGTTCCCTGATTTACACTCAAATTAAAATTAAATTACCTGGCTATCTTGTTAACTCTAACTACCTCGAAGTTCTGTCCAGTTTCACTCCGGAATCACTTATAGTGTTGCAGCGGCACTTAAAGTGACCTCTGCAAGAATTTGTTTACAGCGGTTTGTTTACCTAGGCGCCTACTTGCTGTGGTATAAATTTCACGGTGTTTCGTGCAGTGAGTCAAAAGTTATTCCAGATGGATAATCCAACGTCGTTCGCAATAAAAAGTGTAAAAGTGTAAGTGTATTGTTCCGGAAATGCCTGAAGAAGCACTTTAGAGCCTTTGAGGTGAAAAATTCGTGTGGAAAGCATGGGTGCTCGTACATGCATCACGAGTTGCTGCTTGACGACTCTAGATATTCAGAAAATAGTTTGCCAACCCGTGAAGGAAAATCGTCGCAGAACGGCAACATGCACGTAAATCAGACAGCGAAAATCCTGTTCCGATACGTTCCAGTAACAATGGAAATGGTCGGGGCATGTCGATTAATACGTACGCGTTTTTGGATGATGGTTCATCATTAACTTTGATGGAGCACAGCCTGTTGAAGGAGCTACAGCTGGTGGGAAAACCTAACCCTCTCGGTTTGAACTAGACGGCGGAGCAGCAGCGAGAAGAGAAGGATTCAGTGAAGCTATCTCTGGAGATCTCAGGAGTTAAGCAAACAGCAAGGAGGTAAGCACAAGCGATATCTTATCCCGAAGGTGCATTACCACATCAATCAATAAAAATCGAAAAGCTTGCATTGGAATACAAGCACTTAGAGGGTCTGCCTATCGAGTCGTACCGGAACGTTTCTGCAAGAATACTTATCGGGATTATTCGTTGCAATTCCTTTTTTAATGAAGTCGGCTCGCAAGGCCCACAACCACCCCCACTATCTCGCAGGAGGACCATCGGGATGCCGCTGTTTAACAGTCCCAAGCACCACCAGGACTTTCCGCTTTTGTATTTAGAGTCCTGAGTGCACTAACTCCGGGGCTACTTATTCGTGTATTCAGTAGCTGTTCATCATATCTGATGGAATCCCACCTTCCGCGACCCGTGGATCCGCCGGGTTGCTTGCAGCTCAGCCCCGTAGAGTGTTCCCCTATTTTACGGTCTTCCCGGTGCTTGAAGAGGAACCATCTTTGGTGGAGTACAGGAGGGTGGACTATGGAGGCGAAGGATGAACCATGAGCTCGCGCAACTCACCAGCGAACCTGGTATTCATAAGGTGGCAAAAACTGGAAGGATACGCTGGGCAGGACATGTTGCAAGAATGCCGGACAACTATCCTGCAACAATTGTGTTCGACGGGAATCCGGTTGGTACAAGACGACGTGTGGTGCAACGAGCAAGCTGGTCAGACCAGGTGGAACAAGACCTATGGGGTACAAGGTGCTCAAGGGATTGGAGAGGAGCAGCCACAAATCGGGCATTATGGAGGGATATTGTATATCAAGCTATGTTATAGTATTGTGACGTTATGCCATGTAAATAAATAATAAACTCATCGGGATTTAATTGTCGACTAGGCCATGCGTTGAACAGTCGTGAAGGAAAAGAATATGAACCCGTAGCTAGTCGGACACGTCTTGGTTGGTTAGTCTATGGACCTTGCTCTACTACCAACAATCAATATGCAACTAGCGATTTGAAATTGGTTCACTGTTGTAGAACCCATTGGTCCAAAGTGCCAATTTTGAAGCGCACCTTGATATAAATATTTAGGCGTTATTAAAACACCTCTCTTCTTCATATTACTGTCCCTTTAAACGGAAAAGTTACTCAATTTTTCTAAAAAGTGGATTCTGCCACAAAAATTGAGTAGCTTCTACTAAAAAATTGAAATCTTTCCTAGTGAAAAAAGACAGTAATATGAAAGAAAAAGAGGGTGTTTTTGAGCGTGTTGTTTTGATTTGCTGTGTTATTTTGACAGAATATTTGAGAGTGTGTTTGTGAGTTCATTATTACGGGCGCACGTTTAAGCTTGGAACCGAGCTTCGGACCGATGTGCTAGTACTGACTGATCCAAGAAAAATAATGTATTTGTTCGGAACCTACTGGTCTTAAAATTAGTCTATGCTACTACTGGGCCGGTGAACAAGAGTTATTCGGCATATCATAGCTTCCACATTTGTCCATGTATACACCCAAAATAAAAAAGCAAGATTGTAATGCAATTTCGCATGATTTGGTTTCATTTCTCGTAATGGATCGCAACTTGGAGAAAAAATGCAACATTGATCGTGGGCAAAAAAGCAACACATCAATTCGATTAGAAAAATTCAATGTGTGCGTGAGGTTGTACAGTTGATTAGTAGTAGTAAATTCAATGGCTCACAAAAAAATATTACCTTTCGCTACTGAGAGTCGAACCGCGACCGTCAGCATGACAGCTCTTCATTGTTACCATCCAGTCACCACCACAAGTTGAGGTAAACGGAATAAAAGCCCTACAGTTGCTTCGGTTGTCGAGGCACTCAACGTTACAACAATGAAGCAAATCTCGAGTACTTATTCAAACAGACGTATCTGACTTTATAAACAAAGAGGGAAGTAAGATTCAAATGTTAATTTCTTCAAATTCCACACGGAAAGTAGCATCACCATCATGTTAGGAAATGTTATTCCTTGTGTTGGTGGTCCTAGTTTGCGTGGAAGTGCTTAGGGTTTGAAGAATTTAACGTTTGAATCTTACTTCCCTCTTTGTTTACAAAATCAGATACGTCTGTTTGAAAAAGTACTCGAGAAATGTCGGTCGCACACACTTACATGGCTTCGTTTATTTCATAAAACGCATGGTGACTTGATAAGAGGGCGATAGGAGGGTGATGACGAGTGCAAATAAAAATAGAACACTTGACAGCGGAATAGCAACAGTGGCATATGGCGTAGCGGCGTTCTGTGCCATTGTCTCACCCATATTGAGAAGTTGTTGACGGTTGAACAAAAACCCAACGGTTGCTGCGACTGTCGAGGCACTAGGCACACAGCGATAACCGCTTGCACACACTTGCATGGCTTTGTTTATACCATAAAAACCTTTGTGGAACATGATGGGCGAAATTGCCTTTTCAGAATCATGCGGATTTCTTAAGATATGATTGCAAAACTGCTATTGCATTTTTTGCTACATTTTCAACTTTTGGGTGTAGTAGTGAGCAGTGTGATGCAATGCTGCATAAGGCCGTTAAAGATTATGTTTCGTTGGGGAGCGTTAGTGTTGTGAAACCAGAGTGTTAACTTCTGTCAAACCGGGCGATCCAACATCCGAAATCGTAACCAGGCTGAAAGGGGATCGGTATGAAACAGGACTTCTGTGGAAGTATGAGGACGTGTGTTTCCCAGCAACAAACAAATGGCCATAAAGAGATTGGCGTATCTAGAGAAGAAGCTTTTGAAGGAACCGGATCTAGCGAAAGCGTTTGCAGAAAAAGTTTCGCGAATATGAGCTGAAAGGGTATATCAAAATGTTGTCGCCCAGCGAACTCGACTCCAATACTCCTCGAACGTGGTATCTACCAATACTTCCAGCCCGGATTCCGAGTAAACCTGGCAAACTGCGCATAGTCTGGGATGCAACAATCAACGGTATAATGCTGAACTCCATGCTGCTCAAGGGTCCAGATTTGCTGACTTCTATTGTGATGGCATTGTACAAGTTCAGGGAATTCCAGATTGCTGTGGCAGACGACATCAGCGAGATGTTTCACCAGGTGCTGGTGAATGCGGCGGATTAACTGTATCTGAGGTTCTTGTGGAGATACGTATGACCAAAGCCGCGATCCGGATGTCTACGTCATGATGGTGATGATATTTGGAGCATCCTGCTCACCGAGTTGGGCGCAGTTTGTTAAAACCTGAACGCTCAACGCATTGAAGACCAGTATCCGAGAGCGGTAGAAGCAATAGTTCACGAGCATTATATTGGCGGCAAGCTTACCAGCGTAGAGACGCAGGCTGAAGCAGAAAAGCTGACAAAAGAGGTGAAATACATGGTTATCAAACTCCAAGAATGTGTTGGAAGTCCTAAATACAGACTACGGGTACGAGAAAAACTTTAACACTACTGCTGAGCATGTATACTTCATACGGATATGCTGACGGTTAGGCCAAGTGGAACAAGACTTAGAAAATGTAGGACACTCGAGAAACTGGCGACAAGCAGGCCTAAACCAAGTTTCTTAGCGAAACATGACAACTGTCGCCTCATGTGAGGTTATTTTCCATTCAAATCAAACACTTCACTTTTTGGAAACCATAAATTATAATTAAACTGGATCACGTTTTAAAACTATCACTAGTAAACGCGAGAAAGCATTCCCGTAGAAAAAGCTTATCCTCTGACAGAAAGGCATATTTCGTCTGCAACTTACAGAACTTCTTTAGTGTCAAGTGCTTGAGTTAATGAATAATAGTTTTCCATCGCATAGTTCATAACATTTCATTGCTGTAGATCATTCACATCTAGAGCCAAACAAATTTTATGTTCTTCCAAAAATGGACAATACTTGGTAAAATGGCACACTTCTGTTTCTGCGTTAAAATTAAACAAGCGGCATCCAGTTTCTGGATCGTATTACTTTATAGGAATACGCAGCAAATAAATAATTATGGGTCCGTTTCCTGTGCACCGGAACATCTCTTCAGTAGAGTGGATAAATGATACGGATTCCGCTCTCGGCTCTCAACCCCATAATAAACAACATCGAAATTTCTGGAACTTTGCAATGCCAAAATTCGCTTCCAGGAAATCCACTTGTTACGGGCAACCTGTTGTCGGACGGCCACTTCCCCAGCCATCACTGCAGTCAAGTCGACAACCATCCGAACGGCGCGAGACCCCAAACCGCCTCGTGCCTTTTATTCATTTCACCTGCGTACATTCATCGCCGGAATCAGAAATGGCCCAGACGACAAAAACCGCAAACAAAACAAAATTGAAATGCACCACGTGAGCTCTCATCGCCATCGAAATAATAATAAAGATGGCATGGTACATGAAACTGAAAATCGACCGCAAAGAACGCGCAAACCCCTATAAAGCGTGCATTCACAGGGACATCCAATTGTTGCATGTGTCACATTTGGTACAAAAATAAGCTCACAACACTCATACGAATCCGACCTGCTGGCAGAATGGGAAATTAACAACAACAACAACAACAGAATAGCATGCTTCGACGGTCATTCTTCTATCGGGACCAAGCCTACTGGAGTGCATTTTTTCGGAACCAAAGCAACCGCTGTAAAAAGGCGCCGCATCAGTTATCTTTCGTCTCTTTTGTCCTTATCGTAACAAGGGCCAAACCTAAAAAAGAGAGAACCCACAAACGTAGTAGTAGTGGAGTAAACAAATCGCGATCGGGCCGAGGAGTGTGCAACAACGACGAAGGACAAGAAGAAAATGAACGATCGTCTCCCGGTCGCTTCCGCCCCCGCCTCGCCTCGCCCGCGGTGGGCACTAGCGATCGATCGTTTTCTCCATCTCGCTTTGGCTGAAAGAAGGCTCGTCGCGGCGAGGAGCCGGTGAGGAGAGCAAAGGCAAGCTTGATCCTGTTGCTCTTTTTACCGCACGACGACACGAGTAGCGAGGTGGATTGGATGGAAGTTCTGGAGAAGCAGCGCAGCATATCTCTTCAAGAGGTTCGTTCGTCGGGTCAGTTGCTTTTCGAAGCTTCACCGTTCATGAGCAGATAGTTTGCAAGACGGCGTCGCGCGCGGGTTCTGTCCCTGTATCTGTACCGCGGAGAGAAGAGTGCAGAACGTGAACGTGGTGAGCAAGAATTCAGTTTTTGTGCAAACGGGACCCCAGAAAAAAGGATCAAGTTACGCGCATCGGAAATCTTGAACGAAAAAAGTGCAGATGTTCCATGGAGGTTCGATTGCCGTCCGGGTGGATTGAGTGTTCGCTTAAAATCCAGGGGTCAAGTTGGGATCTCCGATCGCGTTGCCATTGGCGACAGCTTTATTGCCATCGATCAGCGCCGAGCGACCCCATTGTTGTTGCGACGCGTTGAGGTTGATGGGTCTGCGCTGAACACAAAAGTCGTGATCGTTTGGCTCTTCTGTCTGGTGTTTGTGCGTGTCGTCGTTGAAACACGCGACCCGTGCTACCGTTTTTTTTACGAAACCGAGGGCGTGTGTGACGGACGGGAGATGCATATTGAACTACCACCACCAACATCATCATCAATAATAGCAGGGCGATAAAAAAAAAGACCACTGGCAAAGGGCTTTTTTGTTTGTATGTATGTGGATGGATGGACAACGGTCATCCAGTGAGTTGTTTAGTCGAGTAGCAACCGAATGCTAATTGATTGCTGAATGCGCCCATGGTTTAGCCGATTAGCGCGTTCAATCGCAGCTGCAGCAGCAGTCCGCGCCCGAGGGAGAAAGTTAGGCTTTAGGTTAGCTCTGATCTGTTTGCCAGCTGTTGCAAGTTCGTTCGGAAAGAAGCCCCACGTTCCAGGAAATGTGACTCGTCCAAAGTTTTCTACCTGGAGTAGCCAGCGGTGAAGATGATGGACGCGAATTAAAGGAGTGAAATTAGTGCCAAGTGCGAATAAAAATAAAAGGAAGAGCTCTACTCCGTAGTCTGGAATCTGCGCGAAAGGGTTTAGCGCAAGTCGGCAGCAAGTGAGTGGGAGTGAGTGAGTGAATGAGAGAAGCAAAGCAGAAGAAAAGAAGGGAAAAATATAGCAGGCTTCGCGTTCCAGACCGCAACATCAGCACCAGCTTGCTTTGCTTGTGTTTTAGAACGGAGATCTCTGGGCTACGAACTTCGAAACAGGCTGCGAAGAAAGAAGCACGGACGAAAGCCAGCAGGAGCCGCCGCAAGGAAGCAAGTTGAGAAAATAATATGACTGGTTTGTGTTGAAGTACTCCTCGCTTAGAAAGGTGAGTAGTTTTGCATGTTTACGATGGGTACTCCATTAGGGTCTGCTGTGAAACGATCGGTGCCACAAACAAAGGCGTATTTTCTCGAGGCAGCTTAGGAGCTGGTTTGGTGAAATACTTTTCTACGTCGGGTGTCATTTGAAAATTTTGAAAAATGAATGGCGTTACGCCAAAGTAGAGGTTTTTAGATCGGTAATAACTCTCGTTCGACTGAACAGCATTACTACATTCGATCGGAAAATTCACACATTTTTTAACGTTTTAGTTGTCTACAGTGGGGTACAGTTTAAAAAAAAACTATTGCGACCGTCATGAAATGCGACAGGTTTTGAGCGTTAATATCTCAGTCGTTTCTCCAAACATTTCCAATATGTTTGCCCATTTCCATACGTTGATTCCAATACTGAAAACTTTTGATTATCAACATTAAACTATTGAAAACAGCGCAAATATAAGGTTATATTTAATACTTTCGTTTTGCAGAGTAAATTTACTAAATGACAAGTTTTTTTTCCTATCACAGACTTCAAATGTAACTAAGGGACATCGCATACGCAAGGTTGCTACATGCACAGATTTATGTATATGGATACATATTTTACTAATTTTTCTTATGCAGATATCTGTACAGATTACAGATTTTTGAGATAAATCAAGATTTTCAAGATTTTTGGCAATAGCTCGTCCACTCAAAAACCTCAAATTTAAAAAAAAAACTAAGTACATTTTAGGATCCAACTTTTTACCAAATCTACTTTTAGTGTGCTTTAATAGACATATGAAGCAAAAGAAAACAATTGATACTGACACTGCAGTGGCAGCTGACAGTCTTGCAGTCAGTTCTCGATCAACAATAGAATAGGGCCTATCAACATTTGTAAACAAAATTTCAGGCCCGCTTTAAGCCATAGGTTACCCACATACAAACCAATACCATAATCATGTAGGAAAAGTTTCTCTACACGATGATGCTATAGATTTGCGTGTGTAGCCTATGGCTTGCGAGAAAAAAGGCTCAGAAGTGTATCTTAACAAATGTTGGTAGGCCCTATTCTATTGTTGGTCAAGAGTTTGTCTTATAGCATTTTCCAAAGATTCTTTGAAATGTTCGCAGACATTTTTTTAGATATTCCTTCTGGCATTTCTATAGCTTTATAGGTTCTACAGGTTCTTCAGGAGTTTGTAGGCATTCTTCCCAGAATCCTTTAGGAATTTCATCGGCTGTTTTTCCACATTTGTGATGAAATTTCTGGAGGAATACCTGCACTTGTGAAGTTTTTTTTTTTTTTTTTTTTTTTTTTTAATAATCATTTATTTGTACAGGCTCAATCGAATAAACTTTACAGAGCCAAATTTTCATACTTTTATACATCATTTATCTTAAAACTAAAGTTAGGAGGATAGAGCCGATTACTCGCGGCCGTCTCGAGGTTAATAGGAATTACAAATTACGGATGGGAAAGAGGGTGGGAATTTAAAGTATGGTTTACATAACACATTAAATTTAAATTCTAAATTATTGAAACACTTATAACTACACAACTTTTGGTTTCTCTTTTTAATCGAACATTTTTGAAAGAGAAAAAAACACACGAACACAGAAAAAAAAAACTTATACTAAACAAACATGTTAAACTAACTACAATCTAATGCTAATGTTAGTCAAAAACACATAAATGAGTTTCATGTACTCCAAATCACGTACAGCCAAAATATCTCGAATTGGCACATTGGGTTGTCTACCTCGAGCCCGAAGGGAATCATAAAGCCTCGATCTGAAACCACGATGCTCAGCACAAGACCAAATAACGTGATCTGCGTCCTGATAGCCTTGTCCACACTCACAGAGATTGCTGTCGCTCAGCCCAACCCGGTATAAATGAGCGTTCAAAGAATAATGATTGGACATGAGGCGAGACATGACACGAATGAAGTCTCGACCCACATCCATCCCGCTAAACCAAGATTTCTTCGACACCTTTGGGATGATAGAATGTTGCCATCGCCCCAAATCTCCTTTACCCCATTTATACTGCCAGCTGACGAGTGACTGTTGACGAAAAATAGGAAAAATTCGTTGAAGGCGATTTGTCGATCACAAATATCGCCTTCATAGCGCCCACCTTTGCAAGCGAGTCCGCTTTCTCATTGCCCGGAATTGAACAATGAGATGGGACCCATACAAAGGTGATGATAAAATAACGCGAAGATAAAGCACTTAGAAGCTCCTGTATTTTCATGAGAAAATACGAGGAGTGCTTTACCGGCTCAAGGAGCGAATAGCCTCTATAGAACTGAGACTATCCGTGAAAATGAAGTACTGATCCGGTGGTAATGAGGTAACAATTTCTAGCGTAAAATGTATTGCCGCTAATTCAGCGACATACACGGAACAAGGGGCTTGAAGTTTACGGTTGGCGCTATAAATTTCATTAAATATACCAAAGCCTGCTGACTCCTCTATCAAAGATCCGTCAGTGAAGAACGATTTAGTGGAATCAACTTGGCCAAACTTTGCAGCAATATCACCGGAGCAATCATAGGACGATGATGTTTCGGGATTCCATGAAGCTCCTGCTTCATGGATAAATCAAAATGAACCGAATTGTCGAAATCGGAGAAGCAAACACGATTGGAAATGTTCGGCGAAGGGCTGACATCCTGTGTTATGTACAAATGGTACAAGGTCATGAAGCGGGTTTGAGGGTTCAACTCAAGGAGCTTCTCAAAATTTTCGATCACCTGGGGGTTCATAACTTCACACCTGGTGAGGAGCCGGAGAGATAATTCTGTAAACCGATCCGAGAGTGGCAACATGCCAGCCAGCACTTCAAGACTCATGGTGTGAGTCGAGTGCATGCAACCTAACGCGATACGAAGACACCGATACTGAATACGTTCCAGTTTGATGATGTGCGACCGAGCCGCTGAATGAAAACAAAACTACCGTATTCCATAATCGACAAAATCGTTGTCCGGTACAACGTTAGAAGATCTTGTGGATGAGCTCCCACCAGGTCCCGGTAATTGTGCAGAGAAAATTGATCCTTGGCTGGCACTTTCTGCTTCACATACTCAATATGGGATCTCCAGGTGCACTTAGAATCGAACCAGACCCCAAGATATTTAAATGACATAGAATGAGCTATCGGCTTACCCCAAATTTGAAGCTTCGGTTGTGCTGGGTTATGCTTCCTAGAAAAACTACCAACTCAGTTTTCTCCGTAGAGAATTCGATACCTAGCTCTAGAGCCCAAGTAGACAAATTGTCCAAGGTATCCTGTAAGGGTCCTTGCAGATCGACCCCATTGGGTCCCGTGACAGACACTACGCCGTCATCTGCAAGTTGTCTCAACGTACAGTTGTCACTTAGACAACCGTCAATGTCTTTGACATAAAAATTATACAAAAGGGGGCTTAAACATGATCCCTGGGGAGACCCATGTAGATAGAATCGTGAAGCTGTAGAGGTTCCATGAGAAAAGCTCATATGTTTCTCTGACAGCAAATTGTACAAAAAATTATTCATTAATGGTGAAAAGCCACAAGCGTGGAGTTTATCTGAAAGAACTTCAACAGATACTGAATCAAAAGCCCCTTTATGTCCAAGAATACAGAAGCCATTTGCTCTTTTTAGCAAAAGCTAACTGAATATCTGTGGAAAGCAACGCGAGACAGTCGTTCGTTCCCTTACCCCTACGGAAACCATATTGAGTATCTGAAAGCAGGTTGTTCGTCTCAACCCATTTGTCCAGACGGAAAAGGATCATTTTCTCCAACAACTTTCGAATACAAGATAACATCGCGATGGGTCGATAGGAGTTGTGGTCGGACGCGGGCTTACCAGGTTTTTGAATGGCAATAACTCTCACCCGTCTCCAATCATCCGGTACAATGTTGAGTTCTAGAAACTGATTAAACAAGTTCAACATGCGCCTCTTCGCGACGTCTGGGAGGTTCTTGAGCAAGTTGAACTTGATCCTATCAGCGCCTGGAGCCGTATTGCCACACGAAAGGAGTGCGAGAGAGAACTCTACCATTGAAAAGGGTTGGCTAATCTCATCTATCGAATACGTGTTTTCGCGAGGAATCATCCGTGCCGGCACAGAATCTGGACAAACTTTTCGCGCGAATTTGAGGATCCATTGGTCCGAGTACTCTTCGCTCTCGTTGTTCGTAGTTCGGTTACGCAACCTTCGCGCCGTGTTCCAAAGAGTACTCATCGACGTTTCGCGCGATAGCCCGTTCACGAATGTTCGCCAGTAACCGCGTTTCTTGGCCTTGATGAGGCTCTTAAGTTCGCGTTCGAGAGCCGTGTATACTTCGAAGTGCTCAGGTGTTCCACGTCTACGGAAAACTTTAAACGCGTCGGACTTTTTACGGTAAACCTCGGTGCATTGCTGATCCCACCATGGAGAAGGAGGTTTCCTGCGAGATGACGTCCCTGGAACTGGTCGAGTTTGAGCTTGAAGCGCGCTGTCTAAGATCAGGTTGGAGAGGAAGTTATACTCTTCCAGCGGTGAAAGCCTTTCTACCGTCGTTACGGCTTCATCTACTGCTGTCCTAAACTTTGTCCAATCGATGTGACGGGTAAGATCATACGTGACGTTAACAGATTTCGACGGATTGAACCCGGTGGCAACCGAAATTTTTATGGGCAAATGATCACTACCGTGGGGATCTTGAATCACATTCCATGTGCAATCCAACGATAATGAATTCGAACAAAGTGTGAGGTCTAATCTACTGCCAACTGAAGATGTACCAGCCAAACGTGTTACTTCTCCATTGTTAAGAACTGTCATATTGAAGTTGTCACAGAGGTCATATATCAGGGAAGACCGGTTGTCATCGTACAGTTCTCCCCAGCCTGTACCGTGAGAGTTAAAATCTCCCATGACCAACCGCGGAGCAGGAAGAACCGAACAAACATCTGAGAGTTGTTTTCGGTTGATGGAGGCTCTTGGAGGAATATAAACGGAAGCAATGCAAAGGCTTTTATTTTTAATAACAGCCTGACATGCGACAACTTCAATACCTGGAATTGGAGGAAAATTCACTCTATAGAAGGAGTAGCACTTTTTGATCCCCAAAAGTACTCCTCCACGTGAATCCTCACGATCAAGACGAATAATATTGAAATCATGAAACGAAAGATTGATTTCGGAAGAGAGCCATGTTTCACAAAGAGCGAATGCATCACAACCGGTAGTGTGAGCTAAAAATTTAAAAGATTCCAATTTAGGAATCAAACTTCGACAATTCCACTGTAGAACAGTGATCAAATCCCCGACCTCATTTGGAAAATTATCCATCGAAGGAAATGATAGCTGCAAGGATGGGCCACTTAATTGTCAATTGCTTCAAAAAGGTCTTCACTGTTGGAAGCATTGCCAAAACAATGCTTTTGAGAGGGTCAGAAATTTCAAGGTACTTGAAGATACCTTCGGCAATGTCATCAAATGAGAACAGCCCACTTGAAGAGGGGCTTCTGTTCTTAAAATAGGGGCGTCAGGGGTTTTGGATGTCCCCGGGAGAGATGGAAAGTCCTGGGTGTAGTTAGTACTATGGAAACCAGGAGGAATTGTGTTTTCCTTTTTCCACCTCTTTTGAAATGGGCAAGCTGGTCTCGGGCTTCTTTTCAACAACTTTCCGTGGGCGGACGCGTCTTCGCTTCCTTGAAGCACCTTCCGGAAAAGTGAACGACGTTCCCTCTTCAGCCGAATCAAAGTCAGACTCGTCATCCAACAGAGGAGCAAAGGGATTTGTATTGGCACTGGGTGATGGTGAGGCTTTTTTCACCATTTCGGCAAAAGATTGCCTGGAACGCTGTTTTAGCGAGCGTTCTAATTGTTCCCCGCGTTGTTTGTACGCCGGGCACAATGAGAGAGCATGAGGAGGAGTTCCTTTACAAAAAGCGCATTTAGGTGTGCTGTCTGCGCACGCGCCATCCTCATGCTTCTCTCCGCAGTTGGAGCAGCGCGCTTTATTGCCGCAATGGGAGGTCGTATGTCCCATCTGCTGGCATTTCTGGCAGATCATGACCCGAGGTACAAACAATCGCACAGGTAGCCGAAGTTTTCCCAACTCGACGTATTGAGGGAGGGCTGAGCCAGAGAAGGTCACGCGAAAAGAGTCTGACGGTGTAAACTTTTTTCACCCTTATTGGTCGACACTGCGCCAAGTTGGCGCACATCCAGTATCTTAACTGGTGACAGCAGAGGGTTCTTAAATCGACCAACCCCCGCTTCAGCAGGATCTCAGGGGTCAGACTCGTATCGGTGACCACACCTTCGATTTCAATACCCCGAGCTGGGATATATACTCGATACTCGAGTGTAAAAACTGAGAGACAGCAATCTCATTCGCCTGCTTAAGGTTGGACACAACGACCCGAAGTTTATTCGGTCTTACTTTTATTATCTCGGTCACGGCCGAGAATCGCTTCGTCAGATCATCAGAAATCTGACAAACATTCAGAGGTTTCGATTTGGGCTGAAAATAAACAACCCATGGACCAGTTGAACTGTCTGGATAGGCACGTGATCTGGTAACTCTATGAGCTACCTCATCATTTCGTGCCATAGATGATTCATCTTGCGATAAATCATCCATGGCTCGCTTGTGGGAGCTTATCACGCTCAACCACTAACGTAATTATCTACAATCAATCACAGATAAACAAACTAAACCTAAAAAAACTAAAACTAAGTTCACTCTCACACACACTATCAATCACTCTCCACACTCACACACACACTACGATGAAAATCACTTATCTTATATACTACTAAAAAACTTATCTTTTATGTATCACGGATCTACCGCAGCTGGGCGACGAATGCGGTGCTGCTGCTGCCGAGCGACGATGAGTGACCGCGTGTACCGTCTAAGCGTGGAGCTGAACGATCACGATGATGTTGCTGGTCGGTGGTAGTTGGTGGATGGAAGAATGCACGCTTCACACGATGCGCTGCTGGTATGCGTGCCGTATAGATTCGGAACAATATGGCTTCTCGATCGTGGCAATATTGCTAATTGCAATTAATGACGCTGTTGCACCACTTATCACACAATGTTCTCTTCTTCAGTAAATCAAAACTGATTTCACTCGCGACGATTCCACTGGCGATTGAGAAATTCCTTTTTCTGAAGACTAAACAACTCGTAAAAAGCTTCCAAAACAACGGAAAGCGGACCGAACGAACTGTACCGTTCGCGTGTTCACTGGGCAATGAAGTTTTTTTTTTTAACTTGCACGTTTATTTGTGAGGCTCAAGTGCCATAGGCATAACGGTGCCGAGTTCTTTTTCATTTTTATACTGTGAAGTTTTGTGATCATAAAAGAAACTCCGAGGAACATCCAAAAGAACTACACAGCAACTTTAACGTAATTACTGATTTGTTGGAGATATCTAAAATGAATTTTCTGCACACATCCCATTATATTTAAGTTTTAAATTAAAAAATTCCGCAAGGGCTGTTAGTAGAATTATTTTTTTGAATTTTGTCTAGAATTTCTGCAAGGATTCGTACATCCCTGGCCAAGGATGAAGGGTTTGACGATGATTCGTCAAGTGTCGATATAATCAATCTTCTGATTAATACTAGTAATTATAGCTGAGATGTTTCAATTAAGTTTAAGTTATTTATTTATCATAGTTATTGATTTATCATACCTACAGTGTCGGACAAAAGTTAAGCAACTGCATATCATCCTATAGTATTTGTGGTATATTCTTGGAAAACAGCTTTGAATGATTGCTCTTTTCTAATTGGTTCACCAACTTTATCATCTACAGTTAAGTTTGTGTTAACATAGATGCACTAAATTACATTGATCGGCAACAGTGGTTGAAAACGTTCAACAACCCCTCGACGACAAGCGACAAAAATTAAGCAACTGTTACACATTATGCAAAAACTGGCAACAATGCAATGTCAAACGAGCAATATTCTCGTATTCTATGCATATGTATGGTCAACTTTACGTAGTGAGTTATTTTGCACAGTCACAAAGGATAACGGTAGTGAAAACTAGTTTTCTAACATCGAGTAATTTCTTTGGAGAAAATGTCGCGTAAAGTGTACGGTGATGAGATAAAACAAAACATTGTCGATATGTACCATAGTGGACACGCTCAAAAGGATATAAGCATTTCATTAAATATCCATAAGTCGGTAATTTCGCGGATAATCAAGCGCTATAATTCAAGAGGCACAGTTACTACCGCTTCAAGATCTGGACGCCCACGGAAAACAACAATAAAACAGGATCGTCTCATTATTCGTTCATCCAAAAATGATCCTTTTGCACCGTCATCCGAAATAAAAAATATTTTGAAAATAAATATCAGCGCTCGGACTGTTCAGCGACAATTGGTGGATGCATCACTATTCAGCTTTAGACCGGCGAAGAAACCGCTCATAAACAACAGGCATAGAAAGGCTCGGTTGCAGTTTTGCAAGACACATTTGGACTGGGATGTAGCCAAATGGAGAACCGTGCTTTTCTGTGATGAATCCAAGTTCAATTTGGTCGACTCCGACGGTATGAAAAAAGTCGGAGACCAATAGGCACGCGACTGGATCCTAAGTACTATAGAAAAACTTTGAAGCATGGAGGAGGTAGCTTAATGGTTTGGGGTTGCTTTTAGGCACAAGGTATGGGACCACTTCATCGTATTTGTGAAATAATGAATGGGATGATATACCGTGACATCATGCAAAATGTGATGTTACCGTATGCAGAAGAAAAGATGACCTTAATGTGGTGGTTTCAACAGGACAATGATCCGAAACACACGTCCAAAATTGCAACACAGTGGTTGCAGCAGCACAACAGGGTTCTACCATGGCCATCCAACTCTCCCGATTTGAATCCTATCGAAAATTTATGGGAGATAGTGAATCGCAGGGTCCGAAGTGGTGCTACCTATAAAAATACAAACGAATTGTTTTCGGCACTTACCAAAGCTTGGAATGAAATTCCGCAAGACACTATCAATAATTTAATTGACTCCATGCCTCGACGCTGTGCAGCCGAGTTAAAGAATCGTGGTTACGCCACGAAGTTTTAATGCTGATCCTAGTTTTTTCATTGGTTGCTTAACTTTTGTCGTGATAAAAATAGACTTTTCAATGTTATTTCTTAAATCATCGCATAATCCAAACATATTGAAGAATAAAACAACAAGCCTTACACAATACTTTCGGTATTGAACAAAATGGTTGGCTTACACAGATCACTTGAAGATGTGACATGACGAAACATTTTTAATATTAGCATAGAACATAAGCCGATGTTGCATAAGTTGGTTGAGATGCTTTAGTGAAAAGTTTAATAACGCAAGGTTAACAAATGTATTTGAAATTGAACTCATCTCGTTGTTTCTTCCAATCATGCTTAATTCCGATGTTTCTTCATTTCATATCCGTTGAACAATACTGAACAGCTATTTCGTTTTGATAATATCACTTTTTAATTACTATATATCTGTTTCTTTTTTGGTATACTGGAATCAACAGGAAAGCTAGATTTGTATCATCGAATTTATCTCTGCAGACACTTGAGAAGTGGCAAATGTTTTCAAAATTGTAATCAACAGTAAGTGGATGAGATCGAAAAGCAAGTTCGATGACAGTAACTTGCGGTACCAGTGCAACAACAACCAATAGGAGAAGAAAGCGATGAGAACTAATTCATACTTGAACTTATCAATTGCTAAAATATTCTAATCACCAAACTATTATTCCGGTTTCCTTTCAGCAATCAAACGCCTCAGAGCATTTTCTGCCTCCTACTATTCCTTCACTCTGACTATCCCATATTTTCAACAGCCTCTTACTATCCGGTATCTTAAGCAGGATTCACTTGACCCCTGTGGTTATTATTCTGTGATACCAAATCTATACTTCTACCCTGGTACTGTATGGACAGTGATTTTCATCACTGGAGACCTGGCCCATGACCCCCTTCTGTGCTTGAAAATGAAAATGAAAATGATATCTGTATGTAAAGATTACAGATTTCTGAGATGAATCAAGATTTTCAGATTTTTGGCAATAGTTCGTCCACTCAAATACCTTAAAATGTAAGAAATGAGTACATATTAGGATCCAACTTACCAAATCTACTTTCACTTTCTGCTATTTTAGACCCATGAAGCAAAAGAAAACAATTGACACTTACACTGCAGTGACAGATGACAGTCTTGAAGTCAGCTTGTCTTCAAACTTTATAGAATTTCCCAAAGATTCTATGAAATGTTCTCAGTAATTTATTCAGTAAGATATTCCTTCTAGGGTTTCTATAGGTTTATAGGTTCTACAGGTTCTTCAGGAGTTTCTAGGCATTCCTCAAAGGATTCTTTGGGCATTTCATCGGCAGTTTTCCACACATTCTTGTGGTGAAATTTCTAGAGGAATCCCTGAACCTGTGAAGTTTTGTGATCCTTAAGGAATCTCTGGAGGACATCTGAAGGAACTACACAGAAACATTAAGATAATTCCTTATGTAATTCTTGAAGAAAATCCTGATTTGTTGAAGATATCTAAGATGAATTTTCTGCACACATCCCATTATCTCATATGTTTAATTTTTAACTTCAAAAATTCCGCAAGGGATTTGAGTACATATAGTTCTCCAAAAATTACGGCAATAAAGTTCCAAAGTTCCTCGAGAGATGGCTCCACAAATTTCGGCAGAATTTCCTGCAAGGATTTCTACAAAAATACTGCTCTAGTTAAGGAGTATTTCATGCATTTATGCAGAGGAATTTTGGGAAGTTAGAACTATGTTCTTGATAGTTATTTTTGCCAACCGAATCCTTGTAATTTTGAGCGTAATTTTTGTTATCTTTAAACAGGGCTGGATTGATGGCACCGATTACAAAAAAATGCTTGTATAATTTGGATCAGTTAGAGCTTCGGTAATGATGGGCTCTGACCAATCCGTCAAGAAGCTGCTGAAATGTGACTGTCCTCGTTTGATAATTACCAAATGTACTTGCCACTCGTGGGCTCTTTATGCAAGCTTCGCATGCAAAAAGCTGCTATTGTACCTGGAACAGTTGATGCGAGATATCTACAGTTATATGTCTGCAGTTCCAAACGATCCAAGGAATTCCAGATGATACTTTCGTTCGATGCGATACTTACCTTTCGTGTGCTACGTTGCGCTGTCATGTTGGGAACCATATAACATTCACATCCATATCTTCCAGTTTAGGCCAGAAGAAGTTGGTAATCATAGCGTTGTAACGCTCTCCGTTGACGGTGATGGCCTCGTTAGCGTATTTTTCGACCGATGACACCTCATGCCCAAAGTGCACACCACGCAGTGACTTTTTGGAGATGCATTGCCACATGTTGGACCTCGTGCGGATTGGCCTTGTACCAACAGCGACAATTCTGCTTCCAGGTCCTCGGTGTCTGTTTCCAACTGCTCCAAACCCCAATCAGCGAAGTCACGGTGCTGTCTATGATCGTTAAGCTCGAGGTCCTGGGTCAATTGGATCTTGTATGAGTCCAAAGTTTCGACGCAGAATTCTCAAAACTGAAGTCTGCGAGAGGCCGAGTTCTTGTGCGCGGCGCGGAACAGACTGCTGCGGATTCTCCAGCAAACATTCGCGTATAGCGGCGATATCCTCGGCAGACGTTGCGTTCCACTGTCGTACGGACGGTTTCCTCGAATTTGTTCACCACACTGTGAATGGTCTTCTCGGTAGAACGATTATTGCGACCGTAAAATTGGTGAAGCTTTCGGAACGTTGCTCGCAAAGAACACTTATTTTGATAAAACAATTTTAACATTTGGACGGGTTGTTGAAGTATAGCTATAACTCTCCATGGTAATTTGACAAGAAATACTGTATAAATGACAGCTAATTTGACACCTGTAGCTTCTCCAATATTGACGGAATCAACTGTCAAAGTAAGGAAATCCCTATAAGAAAACTTTCATAAGAAGTTTAATTCAGCTCCAACATTATATTAGGGCGAATCTGCTTTTGTAAACAATGGCTTTAGTAGTCATTGTCTCTTGAACAAAAGGCCACAAACACAAATTTAGCACTTTTTAAGGAAGAGGAGCTTTATCTCAATCCGCTGATATTTTTAATTTGAAGGAATTGTATTTAACTTCCGATAAATTAACAGACACATTGTTTGTCAAATCAAATGTTGGCGCTGAATTGTGTGTGTGTGTGTGTGTGTGTGTGTGTGTGTGTGTGTGTGTGTGTGTGTGTGTGTGTGTGTGTGTGTGTGTGTTTGTTTGTTTGTACAATCCAACGCCCACCGTCCGGCAGTGTTTTTGTGGAAGAAAAATGTTTGCAGTTAAACGAACTTTTGTCGACACGACAAACATTTTTAGCCCGGGAGTTGGAAGGTGATTAGTTCAAACAGAAATATTACAAAAAATTCAGGAAGCTTCCCCGAATTTCAGGAAGACTAACCAGGAAGAGCACTATCAACCATTTCTCAATAATTCAGAAACAAACTTCCACAAAGCTCGGGACGACACCTTTTAGAAGTTCAGGAGAGAACTTTTCTAAAGTTCATGAAAGGACTTCTCCGAATTTTCGGAAGAAACTTCCCGAAAGTTTAGTTGGAACTTCCCAGATGCACTAGAGAGCTCTCCCAAAGTGAAGTGAAAGTTAGAGAATTTCAGAATCAGGATTTCTCGAAAAAACCTCTCCAATGAACAGAAAGAAACTTTCCAGAAGCATTGGGGGTACTTTCTAGAAGTTTGAGCAAGAATTTTTCAGAAATTCAGGAACAAACTTTCCCGAAGAAAAGGAAGATAAATCCCAAATTTCAGACGAGGACTTTTCAGAAGTACTGGAAGAAACTTCCAACAAATTTAAGGGTATTTTACTAGACATTTTTGAGTGGTCTTTCTCAAAGTTTCAGTACAATTTTCCGTTTTGAATCCGTTTTGAACGAATAAGCTCAGGAAAAAACTTCCCCGAATTTCAAGAAAAAATTTTCCAGAGAGCGAAAAATCTTCTCATAAACTCAGGAACAAACTTCCCCAAGTTTCAAAAGTAAACTTCCCTTAAGTTCAGAAGAGAATTTCTCAGAAGTTCTGGAAGAAACTTCCAGCCAATTTAAGAAGATTTTTAATAAAATTCTGGAAGGAAGTTTTGGATAAATTTTCCTCACAGTTCAGGATAGGACCTCTTAGAAGTTTAGAAGGTAACTAAGTTCCGAGAAAAACCTATCAAATGTTTCTGGAAGGTTATTTCCAAGAAAATCTGGAGTGACTACCAAGAAATTCATGAGAAAACTGTCCAGAATTTTAGCAAAGAGCTTTGCAGAAGATCAGGACAAAGCTTCCCGGAAATTAAAGAGACGAACCGATGAAAAATCATTCATATGACCATAATGATATTTATGGCTCATGACACATTTTTAAAATATGGTAAACACCATCTTCATAACCGTTCCCATCGTACTATGAGCTAGGACACAAGCAAAAATTACAATTCCTTGGTTAACATCTCATCTCGTTTGGGAGATTTGATCAGTACGAAAACTTCCATGAAGTGTATCAAAGAAGTATAAAAACATTCAAGAAGTTTATCAATATATCAACGAAGGTTTCTAGAAGTTCAAAGAATCCTCCAAAAATTTGAAGAAAGATTCCTCGATTCTGAAAAATTTACCTTTCAGGGTCTTAGAAGCTTAGGAAAACGTTTGAACATTTGGCAGAAGGCCAGAAAACTTCTAGATAAAATCGTTGAAGTGAGGTCCATCATTACATATCTAAACAGCAACCTTAGAATGTTAAATTAGTTAATTTTAACTTGATAACAACTCGTTTTCTGAAACATCTCTGAAATAAATATCGACACTTGTCTATTGAATAATAAATTTCTCGGAAAATACTTGAAATACGTACTTTGGAACAGCATTGCCAAAACATAAGTGTAATTCACAAAACAAGAGTGAAAAACATCAATACTTTTGTTCGACTGTCAAAAATGGCCGCTCGATTGATGAAAGTCCTGAACGATGCATGCTGTAATATTTCAATGACATTTTGAAAAATTTCAACAGTTAGCAGTCGAGTTCGATTGCCGGCTCGATCGGATTCAGCCAGCTTCTGTAAATGCGCACTCTTGATCGACTCGACAGTGACAAGTGTCGAGTTGAGTTGCTCAACTCGACTTCTATAATTAACCCCAATGAAATGGAGGAGATGGATACTCGCGAACGCGTAAATCGGCTTGAAGAAATAAGAAAAACCATAGTTTGTATGAAAGTTAGGTGATTATTTAATAAATAAACTGGTAAAGTGCGATCTTCCACGCGACATGTAAGAAAGTTGAAAATTTTGAAATAAAAAGAACTATTCGTGGTGAAAAGAAGGACAGATCTCCCATGTAAGTTGGTTGCTTAGGGGTACTACATTACATGATAGCAGATTGCGGGATTTTAAATTAGAAGCAACAGCTTCCGATTGATAGAAGAATAAATCTCCCACTAAAATTAGTTGGTTTCATGTCCCAACGATTTGACGAACTACTAAATTGAATCTTCAGCAAGACATGCCAGAAAATTGAATTATTTGAAATAAGAAACAACTGCTCTTGATTAGAAGGAAAATCTCCCATGAAAGATCTCCCAACGATTTCAGCAAATGGCATTCAACCTAATGGCCCTACACCAGGAGCCCTAATATACATCTTCAATGTGTAAAAACTAGTGATACCAAACTAAAGTAATAGCGGCGCCGACCTCTACCCAAATGCAGGTAAAATAAGGAAATGGTAGGAACGTGTTGATGTGATACTCACTTTGTTGGAAGCCGAGAACACCTCAAAGCTTCCACGAGAAATTCCTGAGATGTTCGTATTGAAAGTTTAGTTTGGCAGTAGGGCTCGGTTTGGTACGCTGAATTCTTGTTTATCTTTGTCTCCAAATGATTCGCCGTTTGGTTAGTTTTAAGGAGACGTACAACCATATATTTAAATATTATTACCGATTTAGATCAACAACAAGGATGCTATTGCGGCCTCTCACAAGGGTGTGATGATGGTATACTTCATTGGGAAAACAAACATTTTTTTAATTACGCCTAATAAGGACTGCATCGTTAATTATGAGTAGACCTTTGAGAAATGATTCAGGGTACCCGAAATAGTGAGGACCCGTCAGAATCCATCAATGTCGCGTAATATTTATTCTCCTTCAGTATCCTCCCTGCGCCATCCTTCGGAAGGGAAGTAATGCTGAGGAAATCCATGTTCATGGAAAATCGAACATGCAATTCTCCAATCAAAACATACTTTTCCAAACTTTCCGCATGAAACCTGCGCCTCTGAAAACCAAACATGAAAATTCATAGGCAACTGAGAACAAGATTCAGTCGCAGGCTGACTAGATCTTAAAGGCTGAGCCCCCGGTTCACAAAGCAACCTGCGCCTGAACCATGCCAAGTTAACCCGCGCAAAACCGCAAGCAATCATCATTCTTTTCCGCATGCTTGTTGTCAGAACACTGCGTGATGGATGTTCTAACTTATTTCCATCAAAAACATTTCCCCCTTTGCTTTCTCCTCCTCACTGGGTATTGCGTTTGCGCTGGAAAAAAGACCCCGCGTGAGCAGCTCTAAACTCAGCTCAATCCAGCCCAAGCCCAGCCCAACCCAACCGAGCTCAACCGGCTCTGGCTCAACTCGACTCGAGCATGGCTTTATTAGATAATAGCATAAAATTAATTTTAATAGGCTAGAATTGAAAGGAGTTTACAAATTGAAAGCTCTTTCCAGTTACGTTTGAACGGGCGGACGCGCACGAGCAGAGATATAGGCGGTGGAAGAGCGAGAGAACGAAGTTCGGCTGGCCAGGGTCGTCGTAGAATATGGCCGAGCCCGAGCGTGGAACGAGGCATTAGGAGCGGCAAGATTCCGAACTGGAGAAAAGGCAGAGTCAACAATAAACAGAAAATGCCATCGCTTGGTTTCACCATTCGTAAACATACATCATAGCAGGCGCAGGTAAAATGGACTGATGATGTGTAGTTGTGTGTGTGGAGAAACTTCTTTTCGAATTGGGGCGAATAAAGAAACGAGTCCGATCAATGCGATGATGATCGATTCCTGAGTGATTCGATTCGTCACATTTGAATTAGAATTTGGCTCGAATGGCGATGCTTCTGAAGTACAAAAAATTTGAGCAGAAGCTGCCGGGTAACTTATCATTCTCGCGTGTCAGCGTAGGATTTTTTAAATTTCTGAGTAAACTGTCATCGCGGGTTTATACAAAAAAAACGTTGAAGACTGTGTTTTTGATTGAAAGCTTTGAAGATTCTGGAATTAGGGATCGATTGAGTTTTTGCTTTTTCGAGGATCTCCAGCTGTGCGTGTTTGTTGACAGCTGATGCGATAACTGGTTAATTTTGTTTGCCAAATGAGTTTTCGTAACCAAGTATATTGACCTGTTACAGTCATTTTGGACCTGGATTGAACCAGCATGGTGCAGAACCAAATGTTGTTGATGTTGTTTCGTATTAACGTGACTTTCAGCCTGAGGCTGGTTCATCACACCAAGGAGACGATCTGACCCTAAACATCGAACACATCAACACATTTCAACAGAATCCCTTCCGAAAGAAGACGTGATCAGAGATTTTTCGTCTCAAAAAATCCCAACGACGCCAACTGGGATTGATACCAGACCGACTCACAGTGATCGGAAAAACCTTTTTTCCACGGCGAAATTAATAACTCGCAAGGTTTGCGTTTCCGAATCATGGTGTCTTCGACAAGGTTGCATTTAAAAAGTTATCCATCTTGTGGTGATAGTTTGTGAGTTCCAAACTTGCAACAAGCTGTTGCTAACTTTTGAACAAAGGACAATAGAAGGGTAATGTCAAAGACAAATTTGGAGAGAACGTAATTTCAAGCAACTTTTCAACTGAAGATACTATTTTTATAGCTCTTCATTAGCCCATGATAGAGCAACTTTTCGGTTTGAAATCAGGGTTTCTCTGAAATTATTTTATTTACAGTCTTTTTATTCTAACTTTTTTGTTTTTTTTTTTTGGGGTCTCAGATAAAGCATAAAAAACATTATAGCGCACATTTTGGCTGAACTATTTTTTTTTTTAATTCAACTTATCATTCAAAAGTTATGGGAAATTAATAAGTTAAGGACTCCCAAACTATCACCAGAACTTTTTTAAATACAACTTTGTAGAAGATTCAAGTTTGTAGAATTATTCGGAAATGTAACCCTTAGCAGTTATTAGTTTCTTCGTGAAAAAAGGCGTTTTCGATTACTGTGCGACTATGGTAAGTAGCATCCACGTTTTGCTCTACACCAAATGATAGCCTTAAGCATTGGAGGAAAATTAAAGTCATGTATCAAATAAAATATGTTTGTTGCATCGTCTACCAAATCACCTGATGCGCCTAAACAATTCAATTAATTACAAGAAAAATAAACCTAGCGGTAATTTGTTTTGTTACCTATATAAGGCTTGCTTCATTTAGAATTTGAACAAACTTTTGCTCATATTGTGGCGCTCCTGGTGGACGGATTTGGAAGTTCTTGGCGCCCACGTGTCGGGAATTTTGTCAGCTTCACGAATGTATTTTTGACATTCCGCAAATCGACTGTACTTTGTAAACAATCAACATGGAAGCCGAAAGAAGGGAAATTATTTGGAAAATCCATTGTGGTCTGCATCTAGGTTAGCTAAACAGCTGAAATTGCCCAGAAATACCGTATGGCGCGTTATCAAACGGTATAAGGAAACATTGAGGACGATTCGGAAGCCTCAAGCCAATCGTCGGAGTGAAACTGTCGACCGGAAACTGCGTGGTAAGATTTTGAAGACGATTAAGAGGAATCCCAATCTTTCGGACCGTGATTTGGCCAGAAAATTCGGTGCTGCCCATAGTAACGTGAGGAGAACTCGACTCCGGGAAGGAATCAAGTCGTATCGAGCTAGCAAACAGCCAAATCGGACCATAAAACCGAATAGTGTGGCCAAAATCCGTGTTCGGAAGCTATACGACCAGGTGCTGACCAAGTTCGACGGGTGTCTTCTGATGGACGATGAAACCTATGTCAAGGCTGACTTCGGGCAAATCCCAGGTCAAAAATTTTACTTGGCAACGGCTCGGGGGGATGTTCCAGCCAAATTTAAATTTGTTTTTGCCGACAAATTTGCACGAAAGTTCATGATTTGGCAGGACATTTGCAGCTGTGGCAAAAAAACGAAAGTTTTCGTTACAAATAAGACAATGAGGTCGGAACTATACCAAAAAGAGTGTCTCCAAAAACGAATTTTGCCGTTCATTCGATACCACAACCGTCCCGTAATGTTTTGGCCAGATTTGGCAAGCTGTCATCACAGCAAAGTCGTTCAAGAATGGTATGCAGAGAAAGGGGTCCAGGTTGTTCCGAAAAACCTTAACCCACCCAACTGCCCCCAGTTCCGCCCTATTGAGAAATGCTGGGCAATCATGAAGAGGAGACTCAAAGCAAAGGGAAAGGTTGTCAAAGACATCAATCAGATGAAGACCTGGTGGAATAAGATAGCTAAAACGATGGACGAAGAAGGTGTGCGCCGCCTAATGAGCCGTGTTATAGGAAAAATTCGAGAATTCCTTCGAAACCGTGACGAATAATTTCATCCGTATTTTTTTCTTAAAAGTTTGAAGAAAACGCTACATTTGTATAAAAAAAAGATCTTGAGTTCCATAATAAATAACTGAAATACAGGCAATTGTTTTTGTTCCAATTCTATCTGAAGCAAGCTTTATTGTCGAAAATCAGCCAATCGTACGCTCAAACATGTCTCCTAAAGATTGTACTCGAAAAAAAGGAAGAGGCAAAAATGATCACCAATAATTCATTTTAAGTTGGATGTTTTTGAAACTCTCATGGAATGAATGAACAAATTTTGGCAAAATTGGTTTGATTAACCTCCTCTCCTAGGCTAAATACCTGGACCTGGGACTTAACGTTACCCATATAATCCTGTGCAACACTTGCGCCATCTTTCTTACTCACTTTCATCCACTCTTTTTTCAAATCCTTGTCGTTTTTGACGATCTTCCCTGTTTTCCGCAGCTTCCCCTTCATAATCGCACAACATTTCTCTACTGGGCGAAACTCTGGTGAGTTTGACTGATTTGCTTTTTTTTGGCGCAAAAACTACATCCTTGGCTTCGTACCATCTCATCGCCGGTTTCGCGTAATGGCACGACGCCAGATCCGACCTGGGTCCTGGGTCAACCGGCATTCGGTAAACAGGCGCAACTATCATCGCGCCATCTGGGTCCAATTTCGTCATCAGTGTGGTAGATAGAGTTGGTATGGAACAAAAATAATTTAAATCTAGGGTTTTTTTTTCATTAGGGACATTCAGAGACTCTTTCTGATTACTTTCTCTTTCATTCATATTCTATTCCGCTTTACGTTTTTCATTCTACTGTTTGTAGAGTATGCTAGCCAGCACTGTTGTGTCTCGATCTGTACTAAAAAATCCCTCGAAAATTTTATAATGGCGCTGTAATAAATGAAAGAGAGCGAGAGAGGAGAGAATCTCTCATTGTTAGATTCGCCCTATTGAAAAAAAATCCTAGAAATATTTTATAGCATTACGTTTCGAGAGATGCGCAAGAAATGCTAATACTACATATTATTTGAGTAGAAATGGTTAGGCGTGATTAAACTCATAATGGAGAGCATGCATAAGAGACTCTCTCTCATTGGTTGCTCTAGCAACACAGTGTAAACAACGATTCATTCATGGTATAAATAAAACCGGTATAAAATGGTATAAATAAATCGGACGAGTCAAAGGCGGTAGGCGTAGTTGTAGTTGTGACAGCAGGAAGGAGCAATACCGTATCACTGTGACTGAGGCTGGAAACCTCGGTCCAGTTTCGTCATCAGGTCGATAACACCGTCGATTGGGCGCCTCGAATCAAGGAACGACATCGACCGGCAACTGCAGTCGATCGAGCAGGCGATCTCCCAGACAGAATACTACTCACTGGCAGTATCAATGTACTGGTCTGCATGCCTTAAAAGCAGACTGCAATCGCCTTGAACAAAATCATCAAGACCAGTTTTCCTAAGCCGTTCTGGAAAATAACAAAACTTTTGAAAAACAAGCCTAGGCCCACCGTTGATCCAACTAGACAACAATGATTCTAAGGATTGTTTGATTACGCCCGCTGAAAAAGCTGCTTAGATAGGTCATTTTGTCAGCTCCCACTATCTTGGTCAGAACATCAACAGTCCTCAAGAAGCTGCCGTTAACGAGCATGCTAATAATTTCCATCTATGCCCTAATGACTTTTTAGAAGAATTAAAAGATCACAGCTGACGAACTGTCCTATATCAAAAAGTCAAACAACATTAATGCCCCAGGTTTCGACAAAATCCTGAATTTGTAACTCGAGTTTCTAATCCAACGAACATCTAGCATTGAAATTCAACAAATGCCTTCGACTTAGCTACTTCCCCTCGCGTTGCAAGTCAGCTGATGTTATGGCTGATGTTGCTTTCATAGCGATTATACTCCTCATGTTCGACGCTTGGGGGCGTCTAAGGTCAAAATAAATAAACACGCGAGTACGACCGCTGCCCAAACCACGACGTCAAGATCATCATAGGAGACCTGAATGCTCAGGTTGACCAGGAGGAGGAGTTTAGACCGGCAATTGTTAACTTCAGCGCTCTCGTTAGAATATATCGTAACACTAACATCGACTCTGATCACTACCTGATGATGGTTAAACTACGTCCAAAACTCTAGGTCATCGACAATGTACGGTACTGACGGCCACCCCGGTACGACCTAGAATGATTGCATACTAAGGTCCCGGATTGTTAGAACAATACTTGACGATAATGTTAACACAGGTTTAAGTCATTCGAATCGGAAGGATCTTACATTTACAGTCAATGAAAGTTTAGCCCGATTCAAAGTAAATTTGGACGCATTCAAGTGATCATAACTCAAGAATTAAACAACATACACGGTTGATCAAAACGTCAAACAAAAGTGTATTTATTCAAACGATATATAACAAGTTATAACATTTCACCGTTTCGAACGAACTGTCGCACTTTACTTGTGATCGATGCCATCATGATCTGCACAGTCGCTGGAGACACTGTCAGGTGAACTTATTCCACTTGAAACGCATTTGTTGTGCATTTGTCACTTCTTTACCGCATCCTCGAAGTTTTAGCTTGATGCCCAATATTTTTCGATCGGTCTGAACTCAGGGCAATTCGGAGGATTAATCTCTTTGGCGACGAAATTAACATTGTTTGCAGCAGGGTAAAATCCGCTTTTTCGGACACTCTTTAATGTAAACCTTCGACGTCATTGTGTGAGATGTGACGAAAACCTTGGTTTTAAGGCCACAACTGCAGATTCCTTGCCATATCATTAGTTTCCGAGCAAACTTATCTGCAAAAGCAAATTTATACCTGAAAAGTACATCCCCACGACCAGTTGTCAGGTAAAATTTTCGTCCGGGGATTTGTTTATAATCCATTTTGACATATGTTTCGTCATCCATTAAAATACAGCGATCAAATAGAGTAATCGTGCTCGCTTTTTGGCCACTACATTTTGTTCCAGGGAGCGATTTGTATGTTTACTGGCACAAAAAGACTTATATCCTTTTCTGGAAAGGATGTTACGTGGAAAAGTTGGAATCGTATTTCTTTGCCAAATCACGTATGGAGACGCCTGAGTTGCCTTTCACGTACCTCAACAGCTTTCTCCTCAGCTCTTTGTCCCTAGTGCCACTTTTGTGATAGATGCGCTGTGCTCTATCCACACTCAGAGTAACCTTGTATCGTTTGATTACAAGACACAGCGTTGACTTTGGGAATTTTAACACTTATGCTATTTTTGAGGCATACCACGAAGGATTCTCTAAATGTTTGTGCACAATTAATTTTTTTTTCTCAAGTTCCATGATCCGTAATTTCGAGATGCGCCAATCAATCGAGGAAAACTTTTTATCTATTTCTTCGTCAATGAAACATCAACAAATGCCTTCAAACATTTTTTGTTCCAACCACCAGGGTGTATTGAACCGTGCGTCCAGATTTACTTTGAATCGAGCTTTATTGCCAAAATTACTGGCATTGGCCGAGCAATTATTAAGAAACTATTATTCCCGCTTTGTTGGCAAATGGACGCAACATTGATATAACGTTTGCATCAAAAATTGCCGATTTTTCATGCGTTTACCTTCACCCGCATCAATCATAGCAAACCTATGAGTCAGCAGACAAAATTTGACAGCTCTATCAGTCGAACTCTAACCGTGATGGCAAAAACAATGAAGCAACTCCGTTCAAAAGTGCGCGCGTTCCGGGAGGTCGGTACAACCGGCCAAGCAATGAAAAAGTTCCTGGCGAACATGAACATACATGTCATGAAGCGGAAGTCGCGTCCACTGGTTTCGGAGCTGCAGGTAATGAAGCAGCGGCAGTGGCTGAATAAGACGGTCAACTCGGCAAATCGCGACGTGGCGGTGTTAATGGACGACGAGAACTGTCTCACCCTGGATGGCAACGACTGGCAGGACACTTCGTATTTTACTTTCCCCACGAAGGAAGTGAGGTCCGAGGTGAAGTTCATTTCACATATTTTGCTGCTAAGGCTGACAATCAGTGAGAAGGGGATGTTCTTCTTTCGCTCAGGACTGGCCCTGAACAGGGAAAGTTGCGTCGTTCATCAAGAAATACCACAAGGGCGAAGACGCGGTGTTCTGGCCGGATCTGGCGTCGGACCACTACACGAAGCGATCGTTGGAGGAGATGGAGCGGTTGAATATCGATGTGGTACCCAAGTCGGCGAACCCGCTCAACGTCCCATCGAGAATTTCTGGGCCAACCTGAAGCGTAAGATCTACTCCAACAATTTTGTCGCAAAAGCTGAGGAGGAATTGATAAATAAAGCGAAGAAAGAACTCAAAAACATGCCTGTTTTCGTCCGCCATTGCGAATGTTCCAGTTAACTACCGGAAGGTCGCTCACAAGGGCGTAGATTTTTTTTTGCAAGTAAGCATAAATAATTACCTTCCGTGGGAAATTTTTCAAAAGCAATACTCTGTTTAAGCTTTTTCTTATCACCATCCGAAAAAAAAGTCCAATTTTTTAATGCAAACGTTAGTAATGAAACTAATATTAACTTATTTCTTGACAAAGAGGGGGTTCAACCATCTACCAAAACATGCTCGTTACTCGAAGAGATTTCATTCCATTTGCTTGATTAGTTTTCGAGTTATGCTGAAATTTGTGATCATTTTTATGGGAGCCTCTCCTTTCAGAAATAGGAGAAAGGGGTCTCGAACCACCATAAGAATCTTCTCCGCCCCTCTAAAAAACCTCTGACACTCTCTTTCAGAATATCATAATAATTAGTAGTTTTGCTATTTATCCAAAAATTATTTTACCCGTATTTTTTTATTTCAAGTAAGGTCTGTATTTGCAATACACTTCAAAACATGAATAAAACATAAATTATATTTCCATCGTAGTTGTTTATTTCAGATTCATGGGATGTGTTCTAACAATTCGTGAAGACAAAACATAGTTATTCGATATATGCATAAAATTTTCGAACTTTGCGCTTAACTCCGTCCATTGAGGTTTGTACAGACTCTTCAGAAATCGTAGAAGCCGTCTTTGTCCAAATTTACTGGAAGTGTTTAATGTCTTTGATTTCTTACTTTTTTCCAGAAAGCTTCCGCTTCATCAGAGCCCAATATCTCTCGATTGGTCGTAGCTCTGGGCAATTTGGCGGGTTTGAGGTTTTTGGTACAATCAGGGTGGCCACAGAACCGGGAAAACCGGGAAAACCGGGAATTAACCGGGAATTCTAAAAAACCGGGAGAAACCGGGAAAAAACCGGGAATTTATGTTCACATGATTGTTCATAATTTAGATTGTGTATTATTATCATCAAGCTCTAGGTATTCCTTTCTTAGCGTGTTCATCTATAACGATCTGTGAAATTTTAGAGTGTGTCAATTGATTTACCTTCTATAAATATCCTGCACAGAAAAAAGTCTTGTAGTAGAAACTACCATTTTACCCGACTGCGCCTATCTTTAAAACTACCATGAAATTTCAGTCAAATTTACTTTGTTTATCTTTGAACCTTCAACGTTTGTTGTATATTTGACAGACCTTATGTTGATACCAACTATGGTTGACTTCAATCGCAGGCATGGTAAAATCAAACGCATTTATAGTCAGGTGAAAATTGTTGGTGTTTGCGCTCAATTTGACCCTCGAAATGGTAGTTTCTACTGTGGTTTTTTTTGCGTGTGGATCATTCTTATAATTTTCACCAAAAAATCTTTTTTATCTGTGTTTAACAGCAAAAATCTTGGTAAGAACCTTGCTTCAAACATTCGAATTTAGATGGTCTTATTCAGATTGTAGAAAGTTCGCAATGAACTCTCTAAGCAAGATAAAGCCAGCTTCCCATCTGCTTGTTTGAAACACAGCAGTTTTCTCCAGCAAGTTTTCAAGTCATGATCTGCGATGGCCTGTATCTCATATTTTTCGTAAAAGTACAGATATTGTTTAGAAATTGAATTGAACTCCTTCAAAGTGTACAGCTTCTTGGGTTAAACTCACGATGCCGTTCCTGTTGACAACTGACTAGAACGATAGCCATTTGGTGGCAGATCGATGCAGAACGATGCTTCAAATCCAAGATATTTTGTATCATCTAGAATTCCTTGGATCATTTGAGGCTGCATGATAAGTAACTATAAATATCTTGCATCAACTGTTCCAGTGGCAGCTTCTTGCATGTATAGCTTTCACAAAGAACCAAGGGGCAAGACAGCTCTACATCGCGAGTAATTTCAGAGTTGCTTTTGGGGTACCTCGAGTAACTTCGTTGCTCAGCCAGCGAGCACTGTCATTTCTTTGCTCTCTGTTTTTGCTCAGCAGCTGTCAAACAAACCGACGCAAGTACATTACTGCCGTTCTACGCATAACTGTCTCTCTAAAAGTTGTAGTTTACTTGAGTGAGTTTGCATTACGTATTGTTTACGTTTGCGACATTGGCCCTAATGAAAATTTCATGTCGATATATAGGTTTTCGCACGGAAATATGATAATAAAGATAACCAAAAATCACTTTCAAAATATTATGCTTCGAATAACAAAAATAAATATCAAGAACATTCTTCTATTCTATTTCATGAATGCATGAAGATATTTCTAAATTAGAAGAACAATATTTTTATAGAAATCCTTGTAGGAAACTCTGCCGAATTTTGTTGAGCAATCGATTGAGGAACTTCAAAAGCACTGCTCCAGCGGAATACTTAAAGAAATGTTTAGAGATTTATATCTAAGAATCCTTGCAAACATTCTAGACAAAACTTATAAATAATTCTACAAAACCCCTTGCAGAATATTTAACGTGAAGAATTGAGTACACGACATTATGAAACTCGTGCAAACAAAATTTCTTAAATTTCTTCAATAAATCAGGGTTTTTTCCAAGAACTATTTCAGCAATTACCTTATAGTTTTTAGTTCTTTCAGGTGTCTTCCAGGGATTCCTTTACAATCACAAAACTTCATGAGTTCAGGGATTCCACCATAAATGTCATCCCAAGAAAGTTTAATAGAACAGCCAATGAACTGCCAGAAGAAACTGCTGAAAGAATCGCTGGAGGAATGGCTACTAACTCCTGAAGAATACCTATAAAAACGCCAGAAGGAATTTCTCAAGCAATGGCTGAGAACTTTTCATAGAATCATTGGAAAAGTTTCTTAAAAAAAATATAAAGAAATCATTTGGCGGTACACACACAAACTGACTTTCAGACTGTCATCTGTTTTCAGACTATCATCTAAGTTATTTTCTTTAGCTTCATGTGCCTAAAACTGAAAGCAGAATTTGTAAATCGTTGCGTCCTAAAATGTTGTCATTTTTTATATTATAAACAACGCTTATACTGAAAATATCATTTTATTAGGCTATGGAACTCAATTCGTTCAAAATTGTTTGCTTGGAGTAATTGTTTTCTATTCGTTATTCTAGTTCATAACTACATGATCCACGCCTTAACCCGGGAAATTTTTAACATTTGGTCCGAGAAAACCGGGAAAAAACCGGGAATTTGAAAGTAAAAATTGAGTGGTCACCCTGTACAATGTTCACTTGATTTGCTTGGTACAACTCCGTCACAGTTTTGGCATAGTGGCATGATGCCAAATCAGGCCAGAACAAAGGGTTTTCTTTGTGACTTTTGATGAAGGGTAGCAATCGCTTCTGCAGACACTATTTCTGATAGATCTCCTTGTTGATTGTGCCTGTAGTGACGAAAGATTTACCCTTTTTGCCACACGTGCAAATTGCTTGCCACACAAGGTATTTTTTTTCGAAATTTCGATGCCTTCTTCGTTCTGAAATGCTCACCGGTAGCATTTCTGGCCATAGCAGAATAAAAAGCCAGCCCTGGAAGCTGCTTGAAATCCTCCAGGACATAAGTTTCATCGTTCATAACAACGCATGAAAACTTCGTCAAATATGCGCAGTACAAACGTCGAGCCCGTGATTTTGCTGCCAAGTTCTGTTCGTCGTTGCGATTTGGAACTGTTTTTACTTTATACGACTTAAGTCCCAAACGTTGTATTGATTTTTGGACAAAACCAGGCGACATCCCTATTTTACGAGCCACCGTTCGAATGGAGAGATTTGGGTTTTTCGTTAATATCCTTTTCACCTTTCGGTCCATGACAGGATCAGCGCGTCCAATGTTTTTGTCACTTCTCGGTTTCCTCTCCACCGTCAAACGTTCCGAAAATCATCCAATGTTTTTACAAGTCAGGATTTGCCGTTGTTTTTCTTTCGTCGCCATCTTGAATACTAAACATGAAATTTAAACATCAATCATAGACTCTCAGCTATACCACAGTGAAATTTTTCATTCCTACGTGCAATATTTCAAAAGTTACAATGATTTGAAGGTGTCCGGATTAATGTGGATACAGACCTTAAGTATGATTTGATTATAATGTCAGTTCCATTGAGTTCTTCATACTTCTTTACACAGAAAACACTCAAATCTGTGTAAGCTGTGATCGAAACTGTTATTCAAAAAAAGATCTGAGAATGTTTCAAAAAACGCTCGTTGTTTCTGTCCTTCTTAAATGGAAAATTGATTGTCCTCGCATTCGCTGGACTTCGTTCCTTTCTCTACATGGTGCTCGAACAAATTACGGACATAACGAACCATTTTCAAGTATGTGTCGATGTTCCACGTTCCACTCTTCGAAAAATAAGTTAGAAAACAGTACAGTAGAAATTTCACGAAATTTCTACTATTCAAAAAGTTCAGCATTTCATAACCTCAATCAACTCGGCCGGTTGTGAATGATTCCTTCCTATTTGCGCACATGTTAATAATTTTTATAGCGGAAATGCACAATTTACTGCTGAATCTAGTGTGATGTATCATTCCCCCCTCAATTTCCCGAATTTTAAAACCACAACGGTGTACCTGCTATGGTGGTGACACAAATCAGCACAGCAACAGACATCGCACCACATGTGTGTAGTTTTCGCTAGGTTTGTTCATTCATATTCAGAAGGGGGAAGCCGACGAGTGACTTTTAAATTGAACTAATATCGAAGTAAGCCGCCACACCCGAACGAGGTTTTGGCCCTCCTCTCTGTCTCTCTCTCGGTAATCACCAGATCATCGAGCAAGCGTCACTTCCGAAAACCGAAACCATGACAATAGATATGGTTGCTATCGCCATAGATCACGACCCAATTGCATAAATCCAATCTCAGTTAGCACTGGCATCTGTCCGCTCGCTCTATCTCTTTCCACCCCACAGTCGACCGATGGATGGTTCAGGTTAAATTGAAATAAATCGTACTATTTATTTCTGCCGACAGCAGCCGGGGCAAGATCATCGTCATCGTCCGGTGCGGGTTCGCAGCTCATTTGTTCTCCTCGATTCCTGAGGGTTCCACGGTATGCCATGTGATCGTTTGGAGAGGGTTTTGGCTCGAATGATTTATGATCTCGCTGCAAAGCCGCGGCGGAAAGCTGAATTTAGCTGCAATGGGTTCAACCGGTTCCTAAGACATAATATGTCCGTTTGCAATAACAATCATAATCGTAATAGTAAAACCGGGACGGATGATGTGTGACGTATGCGGTGGGAAAAAGATAGGTTATTACACTTGATTACGGTTGGAATATACGCACCGCAGCCGGAAGTGGGGGAAGTTCCGCGATCCATTTGAGATGAACACCTGAAAACACCTCTTCTTCTCTTTTCCTTTTCAGAACCATAACTTCAAATCCGCCGTGCCGATGAACCAACCCAATGAAGAAGCTAAAGCAACAGAACAAGAAACATCACAAACACGCCCAATCGCAACCGTCGCCCTACGCCGATCCGTCAGGCAATGTGCCGATTCCAAGCTGCTGCCAGCTACCGACCGCCGGGTGTCCAGGATGCTACCCACACTACCCCAATCCGGCGGCTTCCTGCCAAATATCCTACCTAACCGGTGGCTGCTCCTGCCTTCAGCAGCAACAACAGCAAATATACCAAAACTCCTCCCATCGAAATGATTACAACCGGGCGGGGGTTCATTCCGGACCATCATCCACCTCCACCTCCTCCTCATCCCTCTCTATCACGAAACCGACCAACATCGTTGCCACAATGGAACTCTTTGAACCGCGGGCTTCTACGTCGTCCGGTCCGCATCAGGATTACTCCTACGCCTACTATGAACCGGGCGCAGCTTTGCGGCACTCAAATATTCCATCCTACATGTTCGATCCCGGAAGCACGGCCGGAGGAGGTGGACCCTCGGGACAACAACGGCCAACCGTAAGCAGTGGGGGCAGCAGTTCGATGCGAGCCCTGATTGCCCTTGGAGGGAGTGGCCAACGGAATCGATTGTACGGAGGAGGACGTCGCAGTGGATCTGTGAACCGATTCGCCGGATCGCCCTGCGAGAACATTTACGAGGAGATAATCCACGAGGAAAATGAAACGGCAGCTGGTGCTCCAATGGAAGGAGGACCGTCATCTAGCGGTCGCCTTTCGCTGATGTCGTTGAATCAGAGCGTCATAGTGGAAGAGGAGTTCCGTCAGGTGCAGAACTGTCACCGGAAGGTTCTCGGGGAGTTGAACCTGTCGGTTGAAGCGATGCTTATGCCGGGAAATGGAAGGGGTGGGGATATGAGGAGCCACGAAGACCACGACTACCAGCGAGGCGTTGTGAACTATAGGCGGAAGTCGTACGGAATGGGACAGAGTACGGATTTGGACAGTGGGTTCTCCGGAAGTAGCGGAAGCACCAGCTATATCGGTAACCTAAGAGCTAGGAAAACGGAAGCGAGAATGCTTCAGCAACAGAGTCACCATCAGTCGATGATGCTATTCGAGGGTTTGGGGCAAGAGGACACCCGAAGCATAGCCAGCTCCAACTCGATGGATCGATCCAGCGGGGGCGGGTCGGTCAAGGCACTTTGCAAGGGGAAGAACCTTAGTAAGCTTTTCAGTGGAAGTACGCGTTCGTTGAAGAAAATGTTGGAATCGGCGGATGGATCCCGAAAGGGGACACATTCGACGCCAAGTTCGCCCACGTTTGTCAAATCGAATAAGGTCGGATTTTGGTCCAAGAAAAGCTGGACCAAAAAGCTGTCGTCCAGCGGAGCGTTGCATCGGAGTTTTGAAGAAGGTGAGTGAAATTTTAATGATTTTCTCTGTAGCGAACCATGTTGGGGGGTTCGTCGATGCACGGCTCAATTGTTTTGTGTAGTATGCGATCTAATTTTAACACCATTTGAGTGCTAAGTAGGAAGTGGTCGATTTGTGCACGCCATGATCAGTAGATACATCAAATGGCCGGTCGCCGTGGTCGTTGTCGACAGGATCATGACATTTGTGTATCGCTCTCTCTTTTTTTTTTATGGGGTGCGAGATGCGATTTTGATGGCGCGTTTGATGTGGAGTATATTGTGGATATGATAATAAAAATTTAACCTTATGTGTGACACCGATTCGCGCTCCGTAACAACGGCTAGGGGAGCGATCGTTATGTATGTGCATATCAGAGTCTCACTGTTCCGGCCCGGCTCAATCTCGAAGCAGTTGGAGAGACGAAGCACAGCCTCTATCACATAATTTTCAGTTGTCCAACGAGTTCGTCGGTGGATAATTTTTGAGTTATGTGCGAAACATGATTATCATGTGCGAGTGTCTTTTCCTGAGCGTAATTTTCTCATCAACACGTGAATTAGTCTTCGTTCGTTGTCAGTAAATTACTTGAATTTATCCAACTATGTTGAGATATAACTTCAGAATCTGTTCAACAAACAGAAATTCAATATTAATAATTATAAGGACACTTTTGATGATATTCGAGTGATGATTCGAAAATCACTCGCCCTATGTATCGGCTTCTCAGAGCTTCTCATAATACGCAACAGAACAATATTCAACGGATTTGGACTCCTTAGGAGATTTGTATATCCTTACCTTTCCAAAAAACAGGGGGTTAATTTCGTTCAATCTATCCATTTCCGGTTGCCAAATCTTGAGCTGCACATGGTCAACCTGCAGAGAAAATCGGATACTGAGGCGACCACAATTGAGCTTATTCTAATCAGATCCGTCTTTAGCTGTATGCAAAGAGCGGCCGAGGCGGGAAAAGTGTTTCTGGTTTCGCTTATTTCAAACATAGATGTCACTGCAGTAATATCTCAGTAGGGGCAATGAGAATCACGAGAGAGCGCCTCTCTCGTTTATCTCAAATAGTTCATTTATTCGCGACTGGTTCGTGGTGGAGCTGGAAGTTGTGTTGTGAGAGAATCTCTCAATTCATTTACTCTCTCCGATTGAATCGTTAATTGTGGAGATAGGGTGAAAGGGGAAATAGTTGCCTTCTGGCAAGAAGATGTCAGATATGATTCGTAAGGTTCAATTTATGTTGATGCATATTATGAAGCCGTATTCGTTGACGAATTCATTTACTTTTAGATTGCAGAAACTTTGCTTCATTTGTGTAGAGGAAACGAAGCTTTCAATTTTCTGACAAGACGAATCAACAAACACTTTTTTGGAATGATCAAATGAATCTTAAGGTTGAAGAAGTCGTAATTAATTTGAGCAATGATGATGATTGCCTGCTTTTTTTCTTCTCTCTGTAAAATAATCTTTTTAGTCATTTCCGGTAATAAATCATGACTTAAATTTTCATGTGCATGTTCACTGAGTAGAATTGTGTTTTCATCATATCCCGAATAGAAATGGTGATGTAAAAAATTTTAGCAGACATCTTCCAAACATTAAATTTCAATGTGGGTTGTCGTATTTCATCATATGTATTCAGAGTTCGAAGTTACGCCCTAGTACATATAAATACAACATATTTAAACTTCACATTAAAAACAAACGTATTGATGATGTTAAATTTAACATCAGAACACGTCCTATAAAACTAGAATCTAAAATTACATGAAAATCAAACGTTATGTATGTATGAAATATTGTTTACCTAAGACATATAAACACATCTGATGACATTAGAATTGGCCGTTACCTTAGAAATTAACGTCATTCTACGGAAAAAGACTGCAAGTCTATAGCATAAGAAAACTTCGCACAACATAAGAATGAAACGTTACAATAGAACGAATAGAGGTCTTTGTGAAGTAAAATAGAGGTCTTTGTGACGTAAAATGTTGCATACATAATAAGCCAGAATACATCCTGTGTCATAACAATCACACGTTGCGTTGAAATCCATGTTCTTATAGATGTAAAATGTTGTACACTTAAAATATCGGTACATATCCGAAGAGATTAGAATTAAATGTGATATTAGAATCGTATATGTTTTGGCGATATTGGTGCATGCTTACTTTATGTACTTTATTCAACACCCGAATAAAAATTCACCTTAGTCTAACAGATTATTTGGTTTTAATGTTATTATCTACAACTGAAATGTTATTATCTACAACTGAATTATCTACAACTGAAATGTTATTATCTACAACTGAAACTGAACTACAATCTGGAAACGATACACCGTCACGTTTTTCTACAACTGAATGCATCATCTCTTTTATTGGAAAAAATCGACACTTGAAAACATATGTAAGATGTTTATTCATAACCTTTAATACATCTGAAAACATCAAAAATCCTTTGACTATGCTGTTCTATTCAAATATATTTGAAAACATCAATAAGCTTTGATACCATAAAACACCAAAAAACATTTTGTTTGAATGTTACGTTGCCTAAATACAGCGAAATAGTTCTGATCTCTAATGTTCAATGTAAGATGTACATTTGAATTTCATGTTGATGTAGACATTTAAATCAGACATCAGCCTAATGTAAATTTTTATTCGGGATTATAAAGAACATTTGATTAAACAAAACACACTTCACTTTAATCTGGTAGTTTTCAAAAACTTGGTTTGCTAACACAATACACCAACACAAACTCGCTATTTGATTCTCAAACTAACACTATTACAAGGACCCACCACTAGATTTTTCCATGAATCATTCTGGTTGATTTCCAAATTTTCACAGCTTTTAAAGGAATTCACAGCTCTCGTGCTGGATTTTTCTTCCTTTTTCACTTCTTGTTCTTTCAAGCACTTTTGATTGAGAAAACTGCATCCGAAATTTCCAAACGAGAAACAAGCCAGGCCACTGTATTGCCAATGTAGCAAAACAGCGCATTTCGTAAAATCACTCGCGCCTTAAGTAAAAATTCACGATCCAATTGAGCGCATTGCAACTTCGAGATTCTCAACAATATATGCCACTCTTTCGACAGCACACACACTACGCTTCAAGTGAGCCAGAAAATCATCGATCATCGACAGTTGCAAGATTTATATCTTGATATTTTTAACGAATGGGTTTTGGCATGTTCAAAAACTGAGATACATCTGTACAAAACACGTTGTATCAGATGTTTTTCGATGCCTTATGATATATTTATTGAGTTGGAAGCAAAATATTTGCTAATTTGCTATGTAACTTAATCTACCATGAACAACAATCTTGAAAGAAATAATATTCTTCCCTGAGCTGGCAACAATGATCGTCAGCTGATATTTTCGTTCCGCCCAGTTTCCTCCTATCAATTTGTAAACAATCTTTGCACAGACCGAAAGTAACTTTGTCAATAATTGAAATTAATTTCGGTGAGTAGTGATGCCGCAGAAAAAGAAAGCACTACGAGCGGCGTTCATTCGTGAAGCAACGAAGCGGTTTGCGCATGAACAGTTGAGCAGGAGTGATCAAGAATAATATTCATCGCTGGATCGATATTCGACACTCATGAACGGATCAAAGCGTTCTGTTTGTCGAAGATCCAGTGAGTAGTGCTTGTTATTCAAAATGTGAAGATGAAAATGTTAAATGGAAGTGTGCACTATTATCAAGTGGGGAATTATTCAGTGAACAAATTTTCATCTTTTTATTCACGATTGGCGTGAAAATTTGCATGAAAGTGGTTTTTGGGTAGAGGAAAGTTCTCATGATGGTTTACAACCCCTTTCTCTGTGGAAAGGGGGGCTCCCATACAAATAAACACAATTTTTTGCGTAACTCGAGAACTAATCAAGCAAATGGAACCAAATTTGGCATGTTGGGGAGTTTTTTAAGGTAAAAAAATGTTTCAATGGTAGTCTAAGACCCACCCCCATTCTGAAAGGGGGGATCCCATACAAATGAAACACAAATCTCAGAATAACTCGAGAACTAATCAAGCAAATGGTACTAAATTAGGCATGTGAAGGTTTTTGAAGGCAATCAATCTTTCTAAGGTGATTCGAGACCCTCGAGGGGGGAGGGAGACTCCTCTGGCTTATAAAAGAGTACATCCCCAGCAGGGTTGTTTCATAAGTGCACTATGGAAGATATTTTTTCATGCAAGTAAGGGTACAACAAAATTTGAACATTTTCGATGCTTTTTTCAGACGTTTTCCTTCTTCCTTGACTTTTCAAGCTTATTGCTTTCACAATTCACTCACAACTTAATGTTTTAGATGCGCTTTCACAGTTGTTAATTGCGAGCTTCCGATATAAACACAATTCATGAATTTGTATAGTGTGTGATAAGCACAATAATACTCTATGCCCAAGGAAGTCGATAAAATTTCCAATCCTCAACCAGACCGTGTATGGATTCCCGCTTTCAGCATTATGAAGGATACAGCTGGCATAACAAATATATGTTCCCGTTTGCTGGGTGTGGTCCTGGAGCTTTACTCAGCAAGTTTGTTGCTGATTGCGAACAAATAACATTAGCACAAGAAATAATTTAACGAATATTTTTATTGACCAATGTAATAATTTCTTTTGTTGTATACCCGACGGTTTTTATAATTGACTACTGTAATCCATGTTTAATTTTATTATTGAATTAATCTTTCAGAATATGTGACATGAAAACCCATTTATCAAAAAGCGACACGCTAGCAATTTCAACACGTCAGTTATTAAAATAAATAGATATTGCAGGAAATTTCAATACTTCCCACGAAAACACATGTCTCAAATACGGATACATGTGTAGTTGTAAATTTAAGACTGGATGTATGACATTTTTATAGTTCTCAATACCTCGAGAAATATTGTCAAACGTCAAACATACCTATTGTGCTCATGAGTTTGCTAAAGTTTTCACGATTGAAATGTATCCCATTTTTTGATTGAAAAAATCAGTTGGGTTGTGTATTACACACGACCGGTTGACGAAACTATCAACACTTGCTCTTCATATCTTCCACCCTTGGGGCCTCATGGTGATGAGTGAACATTTCCTTCTACAATATTTTTTTAATCCCAGCTGTTTTTCTTTGATGTTTTCGTGATTTTGTGAAAGATGTTGCACTTAATTTTGTTTAAAATTGAGATCACACGAAATCAAAAATAGAGGCCAAAACAATCGCATTTAAACAGCGCTGGGTCTTATTACCTTTCTCTATCTAATACTTACGGCTCAATATATTTCACACGGAAACGATTTCCTCTTGCTCAAGTGAATAATCTGAATATGCTATATATTGGGGCCCTTGCAGGGGGTGAGTAACTCTGCCACGTTGTGTTTGTGTTGATCGTGTACGAATGTGTTTCTGGGGTGGCAGAAGGTGTTTTTGTGTTTTCACAAACTACAATCGAAAATTTATGCTTATTGGCAACCATGCACGGTTTAGACGTTTAATACATGCTCACATATGCATCGTCTGAATTACATTTGTGTAAGCGAGAGGGAAACAAAAACAAACAATCGATTCGTGTAAGTGATGCCAGATATGAATTTATCTTTCATGTGGTGGCGAGTGTGTTTGAAGTGTGGCGGATTGTGTTTTTTAGGGTGGTAACACAAGGTGGTCGAGTGACTTACCCCCTGGGCCCTTGCCATGTAGAACGTTTCTCTTTTCAAAACAATGATCAGTTGGCCACGGCCTCTTGATAGGTAACTAGTAGTTTAGAATTATCTTGCTACGTGGTGTTAGCAGCGGCTGTATAATCAGGGAGTTGTTGGCTGAGGAAGTACCAAAACATCAGTGCCAAACTCGGTCTCAACCTTATATCGAATTCAAAGTTATTGTCAGTGCGAACTTCAATCCGATACGAATTCCAAATAAAACCATACACACTGACCTTCACCACACAACAAATCGACCCAATTTTGAAACCCGATCCAGGTTGGGACTGAATCAAAAACGAATTCGGTATTAATGATTCGCCCCTAATAAAGTAACTCACACGAACAAACCCTCAAATATTCTTTCAAAATAACCCATCGAACCAAAATGGAAATAAAGATTCTAGTACCGAAAAGCGCAAGAATGTATTGTAAGGTGCAGGCTGCTAGGTGTACTTTGGACCAAGGGGTTCTACCATAGTGAACCAAATTCAAATCGCTAGTTTCATATTGATTGTTGGCGCTAGTATGTGATGGAATTACTAGAATATGCAATTGCATTGCATTAATATATTGGGATCCTGACTATATGCACAATAAATGTATTCAATTCTGGATCAGCAAGAAACTGACGCAGCTAAAAAATATACTTCTTCCAAGACAAAAATCTTCCAAACGTCTTCTATACTTGAGCATTAGCGCTCATAGCGATAAAATTCTGAACTATTAATCACCAATCTAAAACAGGAACGTTCTATATGGCCAGGGTCCCTAGTAATAGCATATTTGGGAGATTTAATTACACACTAGCGCCATGTATTGATACAATTCTGAACTTCTATTCATAAATTAAAAGACCTTGACTTGCTGATCAACTTTGTCGAAGTTGAAGCATCCCTTTGGTCAGAATCTAAAAATAAAGCAATTTTAGTAACTCCAGTTCCTACCTGTCAGAAATTGGCACTGAATTTATAAAAAAAGAGGATCAAATTTATCGGAACGCCCATAGAAGAACGACAGATAACATTCAGCTGAGTTCCAGATGAATTTACAGTATTTTAGAAAACGAACAAGCAGCGATATTCTTGTGCCATTTGCTTTCTCACTTATTCACATGCAGAAAAATTTCCAAACATGCGTATGCAACGAATTTCTGTTGGCAAGATTAATAATATATGACGCTGCAGTGAGATCATAGATTGCGTTGATGTATTTCCTAAATTTTTCAGAAGTAAGAACTTTGTAAATACAGGTGCGTTTCCCAATTAATGATAAAAATGTGCTTGCTGTACTGAACGTACTTAAATAGCATAGACGGGAGATTTGCATATAGCTTTGGGGGAGTCACCGATATAAGCATGTCCACTTCCACTCAACATTTCGCCAAAAATGTTGAGTGTCGTAGACCCGCTTATCTCTTCGCACCTGGTGACGTCCTTACAGCTGTTTGAAAAATTGATAATTGTCTTGACATCTATTACCGAAAGTGCTGGGAACCTTCATAGACGTTTAAGAGATACAAATATGACGGGTTTTAGTATTTTATTTTTGGAATGGTTGTATATGTTCAATATAGTTTATCTTTGATTAAAATTGAATTACTGAAAGTATTACTCACCAATATAGGGCCGGAGTAGTAAAATCACGTTCATCCTCTTAGTCATTCATTACACATAAAATTTGAGTCTAATAACAGTACAGGGCAGAACAGCGACAGTATTATTAAAAAATGCTTGTATTTAATAGACTATAATATTGAATTGACTATAACCTGAGACCAGACAATAAGCTAATAATTATTGTGAAAATAGTAAATAAACTGGCGCCCATTGATGTGATGGAGGTGTGACATCGGCAAGCTAGTCAAAACATCTGGTCGACGTTCGTCTCACGGCACAAGACATTGCCACAGCCGTGTGCTCCTCGTTTAGGAACTTGAAAACGTGCTTTCGTGAAGGAAAAAATAACTTGGAAGTCGATAATGGATAGTACATTTTATGGATTTACATTTGATAATGGTGGATGGACAAATTTTTACTAAGTAAGTAGCAACATAATGTTTCAAAAAATCACAACATTATTCTCAGCCTCTCAAATAAAACTTGCAATTTGGCCAGTTTTCTCAAACAGGCCACAACAAAATATGAAATGTTACTGATACCTATCTATTCCTGCAGATATTGTGAGAAAAATACTTTTTTTTAGTTGATTTTTATTCATTCTTATATCAATTGTGGTGCAGTATTTGCTATAGCAAGACATCATCTTATGCATGGGCCAATGTTGGGCATAGCTAGTTCTTTGATTATTTATGTAGAATAAAATCCTGCTTCTTAAGTAACGGGTCGGCGTAATTTACTCTGTGCCTAATAATATAGTTTATAAATGATAGAATAGCAAACTCACAGCAAACTCACTTTTTCAAGCCCATTTATTTTAGTTAACATGCATCGAGATTTTCACCAGCCCAGGGCTGAAAAGCTCGATAATAAAGAAATAAAAAAAAAAAACATCGAGATTGCAAAATTTCTTTGACGGATACATTATCAACAGTCACATTTAACGAAGGTTCAGAAAGATATGAGAAAAATTGATAGTCTCGATCCTTGTCGTCACGAGTTGTGTAAACATCTTGACAAAAATCAGCTAATAAGTTACTGATTTCGGTTGGATAATTACTGTGTATTTTTGTTGGGAAATTTCTCAACTTATTTATATCTTTGACAAGGCAAAAAAAAACGATTGGATATGAGTTTCAGTTATTCTATTATACTCCTCATGTTCGATCTTCATTTCTAAATTCAGTTGATCACAGATCCTTAAATATATTGTGTAATTATGACGTTCTGTGCGCTTTTTGCTTCCTATTTTTAAGATTTATAATTTTCTTGTTCTACCACATTGGATTCTTATTTGGTCTTTTCCTATGTCTTTGGGGTACTGCAATCTGTACTATATTGTAGATGTTTTGATGGAATACTCTGTTGGCAAATTGCGAAATATGGGTTTCCAATCAATCGAGTAAAGTTTGTTTCTACAATCTACATTCTAATTATAGTCTGCTTGTTCAGAATCAAAATAAATTTCGGATAAATCGTTATTCAACATTGTGGCGTTGTCATCAAGCATGGGAAAAATCGGTTAATTTCGCGCTAATTTTCACTCACACGCATAAACATTCAGAAGTTAGCGTTATCACGTTTAAATTATTCCGATTCTGTTCATAACTATTCCGTTTTCCTTCTATTCGAAGAAAACAGAATTGAGCAAAACTGGCAGCTGATCGAACAGTGAATGAATCGGACCGTAGCAGTGTGGACGATTTCTCATTGCCTATTTTGTACCCGCTCAATCATTAATGATTGCATTCAGTTGGATTCAGCTGAGCGAGATTCATTAAATCACACTCATTTCTTCAAATCATACTTTAACATCATTTAACATTTCAAATAATGATCTAACATGATGTTAAGCAATCTAATGCAACATAAAAACATAAAGCGTCATTTTAAACCGTGTCTCTGCTCTGATTCCTTCAGCTGATTGCATTTACTGAGTCAAAATATTCTCATTCGGTGTATTCAAATCGCTTGCGTTCAGTAGCAATGCATTCATTCAATATAACGTCTAGCTGAATTTTTTTTTCGCATGATTCTGTTTTGCTCGTTTATTCTTTCTACAATGTTCGTTTTCGAGAATTCGTGTAAAATCGTTCGATAGAAAACATCACACTCGTACATTATTCTGTTAGCAACCGAAGGTTGCTATTTAAAATCGGTGGTGCTCATGTGAGTGAATGAGTTTTCCCATGCTTGGTTGTCATGACTGAAAATGGAATATTCAATAGCAGTATGAAATGCTTCATTTTTCCAAAGAGGAGCTGGTGCCCCAATGACGCAGAAATCATCGATCATATTAGTGAACAATAAATCAAGGTAGCAATCGTTCTTATTTCGTGCATGGTTTATTTGATTGAGTTCAATCTCCGCATTTTTATCAAATATAGTAAAATTTTCTCCAATTATTGGTATTAAAAGAGATTCATTTTGATCATCTAGTATAAAATCTGTAGCATTTTGGTTAAAGTCACCATAAATGTGAATATTGACGTCAGACTTAAATTTTGACAAAATACCTTCAGCAATATTAAAAAACATTTTGCATGAATGAATTTTTGCACTTTCTGGAGGACTGCTCTAAAATCATGAACTTGATTTTCGATCACAGATGTAACCCAGACGTGGTCAAATTTCTTTGTGTTTTTTAACGTGATTTCTTCTGATTCATAATCAGATGAAATCGCAATTAATACGCCATCGCCGGATGTCTTATTGGATAACGATATTACCCATTGATTTCACCAACCGCACAATCTGTGGGAAATGGATGTGCAAAATATAAATTAGAAGAGAGAAACTTTGATCACGCACAGTAGAAAATAATGATGTTTGTACTGGACATGTATAGCTGGACATCAATTATTAATTTGAGACTGCAGTTAACGGAATTGAAATTTTTGAAAGGTTCTACAATGTAACGAAAAAAACAGGCATCTATTGTTCACTTCTTGAAAACATTTTTAAAAAACACTTTTACGAGAATTAAATGGAGAATATTAAATTTTTCTTCTAATAGATTTATGTTAACTGGATATGATAGTACTCTAATCTAACAATCCACAATCAAAAAACGCTTTTTCAAACTACTACCAGTAACCACGAGCGAATTTCCTAAAATTCCACAGGAAAAATATCCTTTGACAGATAGGTTTATTTGGTCTGTGACTTACAGACTTCCTCAGTGCACTTCGAGCACACTATGCTGAAGACTTGAAAGTAGCAGACGAATTAGGCCTATTAGGCAAAAATTTTTGCTCGCGTTGACTATAGAACGTGTTTAGTTTACTAATGTTCTAGTTTTTATTTTATTTTTGAAAAATGAAGAAGTGAAGTATAATCTTAAATTTCCCAAGTTTTCGGATTATGGATTTATTGTTCATTCGAATATCAACAATGAAACAGTTCGACACAATGTTCACCAGTGATGGTTATTGGGACTTCCTCCTCAGAGTGCTTATTTACTTATTAATTTCTATATAAGCTCTGAAAGGGTCGCTTTGTTTTGACTCTATTCGTAATCGAATCATTTCGGTACACAGCAAACATGCACATTTGGCTCAGATTGGATTAAAATACTCGATATCGAGTATATTTAATTCTGAAAGTTCCCTAATGTTTTCATTGCGGTCACCACATTTTCGAAGCTCACTGTTTGCCAAGCGACTTGAGCCGATGAATCTCGCTTCAAGCTCTCTCCCGCTACGGCTTCTAAATTCATCCGTGCTCTCGCTCTATTCTCCCACACCATCGCATGTTCCGCGATCCCTTGATTGTTCCGTGCTTGTTGATGGCGCGCTCACGGTATCTATCGCCTGTCCCTCTGCTGATCAGCGAAAGCAGCATAACCACGGCAAGACACCTCGTCGATGCGGGGGGAGTAGGCCGTGTGTTGTCGCCATCATTTCCCCCTTTTATGCTTCTTCCGCTCATTCGTTTCTCAGTACGCGCTCACAGAGTGGGGCCAAGCTGATTGGGTTCGGTCTGACTAGCAACATAGCACACTACGATTAACGAGTAGTGTTACTTTACATTAGTGCTATCATCATGCTTGCTTATGCATCATTCGGCAGAACTAAAAAAATGCGCTACGTTCGTATTCGGTTAAAAAGCACTCATACACACAAACCTCACTCAGAAAAGGCAACGTGAGCTGGCCGGTGAGAGTCGCTTCAGTCAGTCGGAGTATCCCAACCAAGCAGCCAACAAACTGGGAAAGGCAATTCTCGGCAACAGAAGCAGCAGTAGCAGCAGCTGGTTCGGTTTTGTTGTGTACTGAAAGCACACATTGCACTGTGAAACTACTTACGGACGGGAGGCGGCACGGTCGGTCGATCGGTACCATCCGTCCGAGTTGAGAACCGTCATCGTCGTCATTTCGATTCGTCAACTCGCGTGGTACGGAGTGGATTGTCATTCAGTCCCATATCGGTCCGGAACAAACGCGGTTCTCTTTGTTTCGACGAGCGGGTCAAGAACCAGAACCCGGTTTCGAGTGTATCAGGTGCAGCAGAAGCGAAAGGATCGCCTGTAAAGGCTCTTTTAGCAGTCGTCATTGACTTGGATGGAGTAGACGCCGAGTGTGATTATCTAATTCGAATAACAATAGAAGAAAGAGAGGTTGACCTCCGTGAAATAACATTCAAGTTAGAATACCCTCATTATACATAATGGAGCAAGGGGGAGTACCGTTTCCGTTGACAGTGACAGTAGTGTGACGGTGCTGCATTCGTCTCATTCTTCGTACCAACGGAACGCGGTGGAGAAAAAGAGTGGCAGTGAGTGTATTGTTGATTCAAAATCATTCTTTTTGCGAAAAAGGAAATGCCTAAATGAAATGTAATCGTTTCACAACGGTGGGTGTGAGGCGACGTTGTGTTTGTATTGTGTGGATAATTGAACGGAATGGAGTGATTCTAGTACTTCGGTGACTAAGTTCAGAGCGCAGTAGGCCATACTTAGTCGCGTTCGGAGAGCTTATCGCGAATGACATCATAGAAGTCAGTGTGAATAACTGGGCTGGCAGCACCTTGAGCACCAGGTTTGGCAAGTGACACTCGATCGCGGTGTAATTGGAATCATGTCGTCGACTAGTTAGACAGTGCAATATAAGTCCAGCAGTGATATTAACGGAGTACTTAAACGGAAACTAGTACGTACTTAAATAGTCGTCGCGCGAAATCGATCGCGAAATGAAAATGAATAGATTAGCTGGGGGAGAACAACGGCAAGGGGAACAAGAAGAAACAGTAGTAGAGATCGTTGCTATTCTGCATCACGACTGTTCTGCCTACATTAGCTAGTACTATATAAAATTACAGTTGAGAGTACAAGCGCGCTCGATCATCATGATGGAGCGCAAGAAGAAGCACCACAAGAAGAAAAACGGTAAAGGTGGAGGGAACAAAAACAAAACTGACAACAATGGTAACCAACAGCAACAGCAGCAGCAGCAGCAGCAAAATCAACAACAGCTCCAGGAACAGAATTCGATTAATAACAATAATAATGGTAACAATAACAGTGGTGATGGAAACGGTGGGAACAGTGCTCCGGCGATGGCCATGGTGACTGCAGCGGTGGCGATGGCGACAATTTCCAGTAATGGTAACAGCAACAAGTCGTCGTTGCCGTCGCCGCCGCCACCACCTACTGGGAACGACGACAATGGGGCCGACAATGGCGGAGTTGTGCTGATTAAGTGTAAGTTTGAATTTTGCTTATTTTCGTTGGTGGGTTTTGTGATAAAGGTGGATTATGTTATTCAATTTATTGGGGGGTAGTTTGTGTTGCGTTTAGGTTGATTAATTTTTCACGGAATATGAAATGCTGCAGTCTATCAATAAGTGATTAAAAATTGCGGAAAATCTCAGGAACTCAACTGCCATTCAAGTCGTCATTGCCTTCCAAGCTTTGTTGAGTTCTAGAGATTTCTCAAAACTTCCGTAGAATCCCGGTTTTATTTATGTAAGAGTTTTGTTTCTTTCAATTTTTAATAAAATACGCATTTCGCGCCAAATTTAACAAAATGTTGGCAGCAATCTCTCAGATTCCAATGAAACTTTCTGTACTTGTAGGTTTTGTCACGGAAAGCCACTTTGCTTGCTCAATTTTTCCAAAATTAATCTAGACTAAGTCTTTCTTTTGAAAAGGGCTATTTTTTGTATATATTTTTTTTAAATTGATATAATCAAGAAATGACAGATCCTACAAAAAATATTGTATGGGTGAGTATCACAAAATTTTTGAAAAAAAAAATCCTCTGAAAAAATCAGTGGGGTTGTGTTCACATGACCGGTTGACGTAAACTACGTTAAACCGTTTGATTAGTTTCGTTAATTTCGTAGCGTGGGTTAGTATAGGTAAGTGAGCAAGTATGTTATAAAATACTTTGATTCGCATCTTAGAAATTATTTGGCGGCCTGGAAAGGGAAGGTTTGGTATGATGGAAGGGCAACAGTTGTTCTGGCTGTAGTGATTAGTGTTAATATGATCAACCAGCTGGAGATCATTCGCGTTATATATTGTTCGGAATCGGTTTGGGAGTTCCAAGTCATTATATAAAGGTATTTTTGATAGTTGACAGTCGCGAAAATCCCCTACTGATTAAAACTACCATCTCGAAAATTTATCGAGAAATTATAGACAGTATTGAAAAAAGTCATCGTCAAAGCACATAAAGCCATAATAGCGGCGAGGTCTGTTGCCTTCAATGTCGTGCAAGAGAAACATGTTGACTTGCAACGCAAAGCCTCTCGTCGTGCAACAATAAAGTTGTAACGCCATACAAGTTCGATGGCGCCAACTAGTTGTTAGTCACAAACCCTTCCTATACACGCAACAAAAAATATACGTGGAACCATAAGTCATCGTTTTGATGAGGTATGACTATTTTGTAACCGTCACACCTTAGATGATGCAAATTAAATCTAAGAATGGCAAAGACGTCATCTACGGCTGTAAAGGGTTATTCATATGCCACGTCGAATAATTTTTGAGTATTTCAGAACCATCTCCCCATTTCGACTTTTTCCAAAGGCCATTTCAAACATTTAAATGAAGCGTAGATTATGGCCAGACCTGGTTTGTTTAAGTGTTTTTATAACCAACGTACCTTCAAGAATATCTTCGGTAAAACATAGTTCAACTGAAATTCTGAAATTCATTTCAACCGTATGAAAGGCACAGCACAAATGGAAAAAATATATAAAAAAATACTAGGCTAATCCTTTTCGGTAATTTTAACGACTGAAACAAGCTGACAAGAAAGCGTTCGAAGCGAAAAAATTCGAGCATGTTAGCATAATTTATAAAGCTATTAGTGTTCAAACTGTTTCAGTTCTTTTCAAATTTTCATGTAAACCCTACCCTTGCTGTAATGTCTGTAATCAGACTGATCAAAACAGCGTGGTTGTGCTCCTAATAGATCGTTAGACCAGCGTTAGATAGTAAGTATATTAGAAAATTCTATTGTCCACTCTTTAGAAAGCATTTGGTGGCCATGAAAAGGGCCATTTGGTTTAAATGATTGTACGGCCTCGAGTTGAAGGCCCTTCTCCAGCGTCCCACCTAGTGCTTTTCAACGCATTACTTCTGGCTACTTTCAGTTTCGTCCGATAACCACGAGCTCGCTCGGCATCGGCATACGGTCGTTTCGGAGGATTTTCCGTATATTCGATTTTAACGCGCTTCCGAAATTTGTGCAAACGGTTGGCATCAAAACGATTAGGCGTTGCACTTATTCTCACTTTCACAGTTTCTCAAAACTTATTTCTTCCTAGAAGTTAAACTCTATCCAACGCGAATCGTTAACAAAACAGAATGACTGTTCATAGCAGTACTAAATGGAATGTGTAGAGAATATTAATTCTGAATATTACGTTCGAGAATTCACACCGTTGTGCTTGATAGGAAATTTCTTGATACTCATCAGCACGCATCATTCTTTTAAATTTCCCAACGCCTATTGATGAATATGTACGTGAAAAATTTTCATCTTTTATAAATTTTGAACACTTGAGTAAATAGAATGGCAATCGTAAAAACGTCTAGTTTATAAGAGAAAAAATCTCATAAACAAATCAAGCAAGAAACAATCGAATCATTAGTGTCCGGTGTTTCAATTTTTCTTGACGGCAGCCATTTGTAAATTGTACATAATGCTCAAGGTATGTAACGAAGAGAAAACTAAAATTGTTTTAGCCCCAGCTAGCTGCCAATTGATAAGAACTTTGAAAGTAAGATTGGATAAATTTCAATCAAAAATACTCTCTCAAAATTGAATTTGTCGTCCTGAAAACGACGGATTTGAATAAAAACCTTCTCGGTCTTTTGAAGAAGCAGGTCTGTTCAACCGTTGCACGTTGTGCCCTTTCCATAATTACCTTACCAATCAGACCAAGGTTCTTGATCGATCCACCTTTCTCGTTTCGCGCCTCTGCTTCCTGTACCCGACGGTTCGTTTTCGAGAATCGTTTTTACTGAGAAGTCGTCCGACATTCTTACGACATACCCAGCCCATCGTAGTTGACCGATTTCAGCGATGTGTACGGTGGAAGGTTCTCCCAGTAACTGATCCAATTCGTGGTTCATTCGCCTCCTCTACGTTCCGTCTTCCAACTGCACTCCACCGTAGATCGTACGCAGCACCTTTCGTTTAAAGACATCAAGAGCGCGTTAGTCCTCCATGTTTCGTTGCCGTAGAGAACTGCCAGTCTAATTAATGTCTTGTACACCCAAAAGATAAAAAGGTGGCAAAAAATGCAATGGTAGTTATTGCAATCAAATCTTGAGAAATCCGTAGGATAAAGACAAGGCAATTTTGCACATCATGATCCACAAAGCGTTTTATGGTATAAACGAAGCCATGCAAGTGTGTGCAAGCGGTTGGCAGCACACAGATTCCTCGAAACTATTTTATCGCTGTGTGCTTAGTGCCTCGACAGTCGCAGAAACCGTTGGGTCTTTGTTCAACCGTCAACAACTTTTCTATATCACCTATATGCCGCAACGCTTACTGTTAGAATTCCGATGTCAAGTGTTCTATTTTGATTTTCACGCGTCATCAAAATCAGGTGAAATTGCATTACAATCTTGCATTTTTATTTTGGGTGTACCACTAAACCGTTTTGAGATGGCTGCCGACTAGATCAGACTTATTTCGCTCTTGGTTTCGCTGACCGGCTGGCTACAATTTCAACACTGACTTGTTTAACCGACTGCATTGCCAATGGCTGCCTGGCAACGGTTGCCTAGCCAAAGGGTAGAGACATCAGCTACCTGTCCAATGGTTGCTCACCAGAGCACCCTCCTGTCACCGCCAGCTGCCAATTCAATACTGGCTCATTGCCGCTCTGAACAGCTCCAAGGCTGCCACGAGAATTAAGCATCTTGCGGAGGTGTACTCGTTTTGTATGGTTTACTGCTGCATGCAGGGGTGCCATTATGGCAGATTTATCTGGCACTGCCAGACTTTTTATCTACAAAAAAAAAACCCTGCAAAATGGCAGTCTTTTTGAAATTAGAACAGATTAAAAAAAAACGTCGTTCAATCCCACTCCACTAAGGCGTTAAGTGATTTGCGTGACTGCTTGTTTTATATCCACGCTTTTCATGTGCTCAAATTATTTTCAGTGGTGAAAATAACAAATTAATGAACAGAAGTGTGAACAATATTTACCCATTACGTTTCCACGCGGTTGTGACGTTTATTTGATTGATTCGTTTGTGCACTCATGTCATTTTGTCATATTGAAGCTGGATTCCGCAAAATAACAAGTGCAACTATGTCGTGTGTAGTTCTCGTCCACTGAAAACTATTCGTAGCTATTTTGGTCAAATAATTGTCAAATATTTGGCATTGGCCAAATAGTGTAATTCCACGCTTGTCTGTTACTGAAGCATGCGAGTATACGAGTCAAAAAATAACTCATTCTGGGACAACATTTGTAAAGGGCCTATCAACATTTGTAAAACCTCTTGGACCCTTTTCATTTGTTATTCTAGATTTTAACATTTCCGTTTATTGCCAGATTTTGCCAGATTTGTTATTTGTGACATGCCAGATATTTTTCAAAACCTAATGGCAACCCTGGCTGCATGTGAGATCTCCCTTACTTACATTTAAAGTCTGTGATAGGGAAACACTTTGTATTTTGTTAGTTTACTCTGAAAAACGAAGTATAAGACATCACCTTATATTTGCCTTATTTTTAATAGTTCAATATTGAAAACCAATAGTTTTCAATATGGAATCAACGCGTAGAGATATTTTCGATCAATTAGAACAAGATCCAGAGGTGCAAGAAAAAAAGATGCAGTAGAAAAGTAATAAGAACTGATCGTTGAATATAGAACTATACTTCATTATTTGATTTTTGGCACCGTTGAGTAGTTGTTCCACAATGTGAGCCTATCAAACTAACCCTTTGTGAAATCTCCCAAACATTGTTGACTTCAACAATGTGTTGCAAAAAACCACGTCTGCTCCCTCAAGGTTCCAGTATCAACAATCAATAGGAAACTAGCTATTGATAATTAGGTCATAGTTTTAGACCCCCATTGGTCCTAAGTTCACCACCACCATTCTTTCGGTTTTTGGTACTAGAATCATTGGTTTTGTTTTGGTTTGCTATGTTATTTTGACAGACTATTTGTGGAGTTGTTGGTTGGTGATATGTTTCGAGGGGTGATTCATTTTGCTTGGAACCATCGCTGGTACTTCCTGAGCCAAAAATAATATATATCTTCTTTTGGCCATCCAGCCCCTGCTAATATTATAGATGCGCTACCCCAACAATCAATTGCAAACTAGCGATTTAAAATTGCATGGCGGCCCCATTGGTCCCAAGTACATTTTGCAATACATTCTAGTGCTTTTCGGTACTAGAATCTTCGTTTTTGTTTTGTTTCGCTGTATTATTTTAAAAGAATATTGAGGGTTGTCCGTTGTTATTTATTTACGTTTTTAGGAGCGATTCGTTGAGGTTGCGACCGAGTTTAGGACCGATGTGTTGGTACTTCCTGAGCTAAAACCTATATCAATTTTCTTCATGATGCTTGATTGCTTTGAATTCAAGCAAATACCTTTAACAACATTAAAGGTTAAAATGTCCGACGCCAAATTTTTTTATGCGTGCTGATTTTCCCAAGACTTACCGCTTTTCCAAACCTAGGCATTTTAAAAACCACTGGCGTGCGTTGTCGTCGTACGTATAATCTCTATTCAACTCCTTTTCTTCAGATATCGAATGTTCCGAATTCCACAAACGATTCCAGTCCCCAAAAAAACGAACTATTCAAACACCGCCCAGTGCCATTTTTTTGCAGCCGCAACGATCTGTATCTCTCCTTCTCGGTAGGAGAACCGGCAGCCATGCAAAAATAAACACGTGAACGAACTCCACAAACACCATTTCCACGCCATAATAAACCAAACCCGCGCCGAGGCGCAAATCTTACTGGTCTTCTGGTCTGACAACTCCCCATCGAGTGCGCAGGCAAACTGAGTAACAGGAAAAAATAAACAAAAATTTAACTGCCTACTTTTGTTTCGTTCTGGATTTTTTTTGCTGTGCAAACTGCATTCGCGAATCTTCTTGAGGAGAGTTATTTTTAGATGTCAGTGCTTCCCAGCACTTGAAACTAATGACATATTTAAAATCAGAAAAATTGGCATCACTGTCGGCATTCGGTGTAGTTTATACACTGAAAGAAATTAGCACCAACATTGAATTAAATTTAAGTGTTGTTGATCGTTATTTTGAGTGTAGACCTTCTCAGCGAAAGTTTGCGGCCCAAAACTGACAGCCCGCGGTCGGTGATAGATCGAGCGAAGTAAGCGCAGAAAATTAGCGAAAATTGCCCCATTTTAAATTATGGATAGAGGTTGGTTGTTGTTGTTGTAGAAAATCCGCTTTTATTGTCGTCGGGGGAAAATGGGTCTGGGAAAAGTAATTGTTCCATTTTGGAGGATATTAATACTCGACGGCACAGCAGTATCAAAACAAATCAAAATCTCACTCACGTCTTTCAGCGGCATTGCCGTTTCGCCAATGTAAGTAAGGGGGAATCTCGAGAACTAAACACATGGAAAATTAAACAATAAGCAATTGATGTCGATCTTTTCCCCGCCGTTGCCCGTCCTTCTTACTCCCGAGAAGACGCTGATTGCGATCGCGTGTAAGTCATCCAGGGCTTCCATTTCCAACCCTCGTGCATATTTTCCGGAGAAATTTGACGGCGATGAAGAGGCTCGAGAGCGCGAAGAACGTTTGGAAATCTGAAAAACCAGACGATTCCATTTGAAGAAACATTTCAGTCGTTCGTCCGTCCGTTCGTTCGTTCGTTGTGTTCCTCCCTCATTTGAATTGCCCTCGCTTTGAACGTCAAACGTGCGCGGCAGTTTAAACCTCGATATCCTGTGTTTATATTTAGACTTCGCTTTCAGAGTCTCGATCGAGGGACGTTAAACGATGCGGAATGGATCCGGAAGTAAGCGAGCTTGAAGAATGATTTATTTGATAACTAAAAAATAAAATTCGGGCGCCAATGGGAATTGAACCCACGGGCAATGTTTTGACACACAATCCCAAAAGTTAACTGGTTTTAGAAATTCCAACGGAACGAGAACAAGCACGACTTGACCGAATTTATCACGACGCGTAGATCTTCACGTAGTCGGTTGTTTTATTTTTTGGCTTTCATTCATTTTTCTTTCTTTCTGTTTTTGGTCGCACAAAGTCGAATCTCTTTCTCCGTTTGTCAGTGTCTCCGTCTTGACTGAAGGCTGACTAATTTAAGTCGGTAGTTACCTTGTTCGGCCGCAGTAGTCCACACGATTGTATGTTAATTTGGATCGTGTCTCGGCACCATTTTCCCACACACTTACACATCGCAGCAAGCCACGATGCCACGATGATGATGGAAGGCTGTGGCGCATTCCCAGCGCCAACTTTGATCGGTTCTTGGTGGACGACTTAAGGCACGAAAAGAATTTCCCCTTATTTTGGTGGGGTAGCTGCTAAGTGGTTCGCATCGAGTGGAATGTGGAATTTAGGAAATTATCCATGGAAAGTACGCTCAATGTAATCAAGGTCGTTGAATCTATCTGAAATTTCGGTAAGGTTTACTCCAATTATCTTAAAAAATGTGATTGCTTGAGGGCTTTCTCTCATAATCACTAAGGTTACTCAATACCGAGGGAACTTGAGTAAACAGGAAATAAATTTGAGGTAGATTCAGCGATCGTGATTGAAAAAAAGGCTGTACATTTTTGGTGACATAAATTGGCTTAAATTTCATGCCAGAAAGTGATTATCACAATGGTAAAGTTCGTTTGGTGAGTTATAAATTTTCAATCAAAGCATTTATGATTTTTATTTGGACGCATTTCGCGCCAAATCGTATTTGGAGTTGGCAGTACCCTCTCAGACTTCAATTAACCGTTCTTGACATGTATAGGAACTTTTTTCAATACACGGCCAGCCATTTCAACTCAATTTTGGATCGTTTTTGACTCAAATTTGAGTAAATGTAACTGGGACTGACAAGTCGACAAATCAAAGTCAGATGAATGTTTTTGATTTGTCAACTTTCGCTTGACAATTGCCCAATATTTTTCGATCGGTCTGAACTCAGGGCAATTCGGAGGAATAATCATTCTTGTACCTCCGTAGAGCAGTGGCAGCTGGCTAGATCCGGCCAAAACATAACGTTGGTCTTGTGTTGCCGAATGAAGGGTAAAATTATGCTTTTTCAGACACTCTTTAATGTAAACCTTCGACGTCATTGTGTGAGATGTGATGAAAACCTTGGTTTTAAGGCCACAACTGCAGACTCCTTGCCGAATCATTAGTTTTCGAGCAAACTTATCAGCAAAAACAAATTTATATCTGGATGGGACATCGTCACAACCAGTTGCCAGGTAAAATTTTCGTCCGGGGATTTGTTTATAATCCATTAAAACATATGTTTCGTCATCCATTAAAATACAGCCATCAAATTTCGTGAAAACTCATTCGTATGGTAATCGTGCTCGCTTTTTGGCTACTAAATTTTGTTTCAGGGATCGATTCGGATGTTTGCTGGCACAAAAAGACTTATATCCGCGAGTCACAGCCAACACAGCGAGTCAAACACGATCCAAAATTGAGTAAAAATGGCTGGTCGTGTAGGGCGAATCTAGCAATGAGAGATCCTTTCCAGTCTCGCTCTCTTTCATTTATTACAGCGCCATTTTGAACATTCGAGCGATTCTTTAGTACAGATCGGAACACAAAAGTGCTGGCTAGCATACTCTACAAATAATAGAATGAAAAACGTAAAGGTTATTGGAATAGGAAGGAAAGAGGAATCGAAGAGAAAGTACTCAAAGAGAGTCTCTCAATGAACGATTCGCCCTAATGAAAAAAGTCCCTAGATGTAGACTTCGTCACAAAAAGCCGCTTTGCGTACATGCATATATAAAATCACATAATCAGTGGAAAATATTCACCAGAAATTCACTTAGCTTTCATGTGATTCCGGAATGATTAGTGGAGTAAAATTTCCTTTTTCTATGTTCTATTTTTTAATATTGACGAATCTCACGCCAACTCATCCAGTGGTTGGCAGCACCCTTTCAGAATCCACTGAAACTTTGTGGGTGTGTAGACTATGTCTTTTCAAGCAACTTTGCATACCTTGTTTTTTTTTCAAAATTTATGTATACTACCATTTGAAAAGGGCTCAAGTTTTTTGATTGATTTTTTTTCAAATCAACGTAACTCATAAAGGAAAAGACTTACAAAAACAATTACAATTTTTATGAAAAAAAAATGAAAAAATTGAAAAATCGATTCTTACACACTAAAAAAAAAATTAAAATTTATATTGATTGGGAAACTAGGAGAATTTAAAATTTAACACTTCATTTGATCACTTTTAAAAAAATAAAAAATAAAACCTTGAAACACTTTTTCAAATTTTCGCTAGTAAACGCGAGCAAATTCCTTTTAATTCTACTATGAGCTTATCTTTTGACAGATATGCCTATTTCGTCTGCTACTTAAAGACTTTTTCAGTGTCGAGTGCTCGACTTAAAAAAAAGTGAAAGTAAAATTTATAGTCAATTTGAGAAAAATGACTATTTTAGAATTGGACGATTTTTTTTTATTAAAGGCAACATAATTGTCTAAAAGTTCTCCATACATTGCAAGATGGGCACTTTTAAGGGAAATTTTTTTTCATGTCAACATAACTTAAAAAGGAACACACTTACAAGTGATTAATGGATGACTTTTAGAAAATTGTCTTAGCTTTTATGAGCAAAATTCTCGAGTAATTCATGATAAGGGCCTAAAAGCCATTTGTAAACAATGACTTTTAATGTCGATTTCTCTTGAATCTTAAATCACTCTGGTGAAATGAAAGCAGCATCTGGTAGAAGAACGTTAGTTCTACCATATAGAGTAGCTGGATATAGTAGGATTCTCGTGATTCGTGAGAGATCAACATTTAAAACCATTGTGTACAAATGGCTTTTAGGCCCTTTATATCTATATCTTTATGGGGGTGGGGGGGGTGGTTTAAAAGAAAGTCAAGATTTGTTACAGAATGTGTAATGAAAAATTGTGATAGAGGGGGGCTGATAAATCTTAAAGAATTTTCTTAATACTGTTTATGTCAATGAAAACTCATAGGTTTTTGCTTGGTAAGGGTTTTATTCTATTTATTATTTATATATATACATCTTTACGTATTAGTAATTAACAGAACTTCATATATTTAATTTATAAATTCTTCACGGACAATTTGAATTCCTTTGGATTATCCTTTGAATCAGAAAACCTTTGAGCTGAAAATTAATTGTCTGAAATAGGTACAAAGCACCCTGTGTAACAGGTATTGTCTTTACATGGCTATAGAACTCCTCAAGTTCTTTTGACATTTAGTACGCAATACCGTTCAGCTGATATGAAGCAGAAATTCAGTTTTGTAATACTGCTCAACTGCCCAGTCATATAGTTCTCGAGGAGTTTTTATTGTGTTTCCATAATCTTAAGCAAGGCCTGCTCTCTTTGCCATTCGCTTGAGACTACCACCAATAGCACATGGACCTTCCCCATGAGACGTTCAAATCTATATAGAGACTTGAAATTCCACAGGCTGGCAAAGTTACAATGGGCAGCTGCTCCATATGACATGAAAATAATTTTTGAGCAATGTATTGAATTTTGTTTAATGAAATCTAGCAATTTTGATAGAAACAACTGAACTGCTATTGAGTCATGGGTCAATACTTCAGATATTATGATAAATCTTTTTATTGTCCTTCTTGTAATATACTTGAAAGCTTTGGTAGTAAACTGGATCAGCCACCTGATTTAATTGTATTATCACTAAACTTTAAAAAAAAAAAAATTTAGTAATAAGCCTTTTCCAGATAGCAACCTTGATTTTTTAAACATCCAAGGACCCTTAAGAAATCCAAATTGTCATTATAATTACATTTAATTGGCTTCTGTGTGGTTTTAGGACCAAATTAAAAGACGAGTTAGCGCGATACACGGTAAAAATTGGACATGAAAAATGTGTTGTTAGAGAAACTTTTTTTCCTTAAAAGTGCCCATCTTGCAATGTATGGCGAACTATTAGACAGTTATATTGCCTATATTAGGAAAAAAATCGTGCAATTCTAAGAAAATATTTTTTTTTGCAAATTGACTAAGTTTTAAAATATTTGTTTTAGTGTGTAAGAATCGATTTTACAATGTTTACAATTTTTTTCCTAAAAGTAAGGACAATTTTCTAAAAGTCACTCAAACATCACTTTTTTGTAAGTCTGTTCCTTTGAGTTACGTTGATTTAAAAAAAACTGAAGCCCTTTTCAAATGGTAGTCTAGATACATTTTGAAAAAAAGTATGCAAAGTTGCTTGAAAAGACAAAGTCTACCCCCCACAAAGTTTCATTGGGTTCGCAGAGGGTGCTGCCAATCACGAAGACGAGTTGGCGTGAAATTCGTCTATTGGAAAATGTGCTTCCAATAGTAGCTAAGTGAAATATTTTTTCAGTGTAGTTTTTCCAAAATTGGAAAGGGCCAACCTTTTTTTTGATCGATTTTTGTTTAAATTTACATAATCGAAAAATGACAAATCCTGCAAGCAAGTTTTGAATGAGTGACTATCACAAAGTTAGTCAACTTATTGAATAAAATTATCGAAAAAAAAATCCACATTGAGTACTTTTGTTCAACAAATTTAAATCTTTAAATCATAGGTCAAACACTACAACTTTTTTTCAAAGTCAAACAGAGAAGATTTGCTAGGTATAATCCTCTACATCCTCTCCTATGTCTACACATGAATTTAATTACTGAAGGATCTCTGAAGAGGAATCTATGGCTTATAACTGTTTCATATTCTTCGATCATTTAAATGGCTGTCTGCAGGTGTTCCGTTTCAGGAACCCAAAACAAAATATACAGACTGGACGTTTACTCAGACTCTATTGAATCAGACAACTCTGAATTGAAAACCCGAATGCCTTAAACGATGGTGTTGAAATTTCAATATCCTACATCACAGAGGCATATGAAGAAGCATATCCATAACGACCATTAAAATCAACTAGGACTCCTAGTCTAGCAGTGTTGTACGTAAAATGTGTAGAACGGCTTGGAATAGACGTTGTACAGAGGGAATACACGCTTTCATAATAGTCCGAAAGACTTATTAAGGGTGTTCCGATCAAAATTTGGTCGACTTAAATTTGACGCATTTCTTTTCATCGTGAAGATGCGTGCGCGTAGCGTCATGCCTCTATTTTTACTCGACGTTGCTGTCGAAGTTTGTTTGCGTGGTTCAGGACGATGAAACTTACGTCAAGGCAGACTTTAAACAGCTTCCTGGACAGGAATTTTATACGGCACATTAAACTGTCAAAGTTCGCGAAGAAATATCTGGTGTGGCAGGCCACTGTACCTGTGGTTTGAAGAGCAACCGGAACCGTCAACCAGGATATTTATCTGAGCGAGGGCCTGCAAAAACGTCTACTGCCTTTCCTAAAGCGACACAATTGTTCCGTTCTATTTTGGCCGAATTTGGCATCTTGCCATTACGGAACGTCCATTAATTACGTCACGCAAAAAGTGACTTTTTATAACCCCCCCCCCCCCCCCCCTTGTCACGTTTTTTGTAGGGACCTTCAAATTTTTTTTGGATCTTCACATTTTCCCAATACCCCCATCCCCCCTTACTGCGTGACATAATTGATGGACTTTCCCTTACGGAAAAAAGGCTATGGAGTGCTATGCTGCCAACAACGTTCAAGTGCTGCCCAAGGACAAGAACCTTCAGAAGACTCAAAAAGCTGTTGTTAGCGACAAACAGTTCAAGGCAGACTGGCGTTATGCGGACAAGGAGACTGTACAAAATCTCAGGTGTTAAACGAAATACCCGGCAATTCGCATTCGGTAAAAAAGAAGCTTAGCTGAATATTTCTCCAGTATTCTGTATTTACTGAACGTGAAAAAGAAAAAGAATTTGACTTATTAATAAAAACTTTGATCGACTCACACACATTACCGCTAGACCAAATTTTGATAGGAACACCCTTTATATAATAAACTAATCAGTGTTCACTTACTCATGTTTGATTAAGTTTTGGCTGTTCCAACCTTTAGTTATGAAACACAGCTTTTTTGTTTACATTATTGAGTAACTTACCAGAACAATCCAAGATATAAACACATTCTTTTAACCATGGATAAAGACCATATCCAATGCTTTGCCCTTCGTATCCAATATGTATTCTCTTTTATTACTCAATAAACGACTGGTTCTGCAGTTATGACACGGAATGTATTATCTACAACTTTGCCAAAGACATCATACCAATCAAACTAACCGTTTTGGTCTTACAATTTTCTTCAACCATCAATGCCATTTTTACACAGGCCATTTTGGAAACGTAGTACTGATCTAAAATAAGCAACTACTATGGCAAAACGGCACCTTTTAATAAAAGGAAGAAGCCTGCCATGTTTCAGCAAAATTGTTAATCCTCTATATATATTATTATCTATATATATAAAAATTGATTTATGTCTGTCTGGCTGTCTGTCTGAACCTAATAGACTCGAAAACTACTGAACCGATCGGCGTGAAATTTTGTATGTAGAGTTTTGGGGTCGGGGAAGGTTCTTATGCTAGACCCTTCCTTCTCTGGAAAGGTGCGCTCCCATACAAATGAAACACTCATTTCTACATAACTCGAGAACTAATCAAGCAAAAGAAACCTATTTTAGCATGTGTGGGTTTTAAAGGCAAGAAAGGTATATATGATGGTTTCAGATCCCTCCCCGTCCTGATAGGGGGAGTCCCATACAAATGAAATACAATATTCTGTATAACTCGAGAACTAATCAAGCAAATGGAACCAAATTTGACATGCGGAGGTTTTTGAAAATAAATATTGTTTAAATCCTGATTTGAGACCCCTCCGCTTTCTGAAGGGGGGAGGGTTCCTATATAAATGAAACACAAATTTATGCATAATTCGAGAACTAATCAAGAAAATAGAATCAAATTTGGCATTTGGAGGTTTTTGAAGGAGAGAAATTCTTCTATGATGATTTGAGACCCCTCCACCTTCTGAAAGTGGAGGGGGGGGGATCTCTCAAACAAATCTATATATATAAAAATGAATTTCTGTCTGTCTATCTGTCTGTCTGTCTGAACCTAATAGACTCGAAAATTACAGAACGGATCGGCGTGAAATTTTGTATGCAGGGATTTTTGGGGCCGGGAAAGGTTCTTATGATAGTTAAAGACCCCTCCGTTCTCTGGAAAGGGGTGCTCCCATACAAATGAAACACTAATTACTACATAACAACAGAGCGGCATACGGCCGCGAATAACTCGAGAACGGATCTTCCGATTTAAGTTGCCTTTTGTTTTATTCTGTTCGACTACGCAAAATGAACATTTATAAGAAGAGAAAGTTGGACAAATTATTGTCAAAAATGAAAACTTCGAAAAAGATAGATTTTCAATACATTGTGATTGTATTTTTTTTTTCGTTTTTATCGAGTTATCCTTGAAATAGATTGTAGATGATGTTGATAGTCCAGATGACATTACGCAGTTTCACAGGTGCCCTCATTGCATTGTTCAGCTGTTGGTACAGGTAATGCTGCATTCCAATTTCTTGTAGAGCATTAATCATTAGACTTTGAATATAATGTATTATTCGTGAACGATCACTCAAGTGAAGTTCAGCGTGACTTCAATAATTTTGGAGATATTTGTGCAATCAGTGAGGTAATGCATTCAATTTGGTAGTCGATGTCTGAACTGAAGAAATGCAAGAACTTCTTCACGAACACAATGCTGTGGTTCGGTTAATCAAGGCGGCCTTGGAAGATATGTCTTCTGATGACCACAAAATTATTATTAGAGTGGATAAACGTCCCACTGGCACTCATGAACGTCAATTTAATGCCACAATAATCGATGAAGTTGCTGTCGTCGTCGGTGAAAATGTTGAATCGCATGACATTATTCTGAAGCGACGTAATGATGGCCAACTGCCATGGCGAAAATAGATATCTCTTTCAAAACTGGATGATCCATCGACAGGTGAAGAAACAAACGAGAAGGTCAGCTCAATCAACCTCTACGCATACCGTTTGGTGATTAGGCAGGATGTTGATAATCATTTGCTACGATATTGTCGATTGTTCCAACAGTATGCGGTTGACATGTATGTCAAAATCGAAACGGAGCGCCTGAACTTGAATCATATACAACCAAACAAAGCTGCGATCCAAGGAATACATACATTTGTGAGATTCGCAATAAGTCAACAACATTGGTTGCTTTGCAATTCTTTCATCTACATATGTCGAAAGTCCCCGGTACATGAAAGAATATGCCCAAGACGTGAGGAATTATGGGCGTCCCGATTTATTCATCACATTTACTTGCAATACGAAGTGGACGGAAACATCTCAGCACTTGATTCAGATATCGAGTGATATCCAGTGTAACCAATAAGCAGTTCTTAAGTGTCGTTACGGCAGACAATCAAGTAATTAAGTCACCTTAAATGCAACATAAATGCCGCATTTGGACCAATATACGACTGCTTTACTGCAATGCTATGATAATGCTTCAAAGGCCTGTACTCGAAAAAAAATGCACCAAATGGAGCTGTATCGAGAGTGGTTAATGAAACCGATGTGTGTGGTTATGGACAACGAAATCTACATCAAGGCAAACGCAAAGCAGATACCGGGGCTGGAGTCCTACGTTGCCAAATCACGGTTTGATGTTCCGGAAGACATAAAGAAGAAGAAAGTGGACAAATTCGTCAGATAATACTTGCTCTGGCAGGCCATATGCCAATTCGGTAAACTGAGTAGACCGTACATCACAACGAGTACCATCAACAACGAAATTTACCGCACCGAGTGCCTCCAGAAGCGTCTGTTGCCCTTCCTGCGGTCCCACGGAGGCGAGAAATTATTTTGGCCGGACCTGGCATCATACCATTACGCACGATCGACGTTGGATTGGTACAGAGACAATAACGTTGTTTTTGTACCAAAAATCGCCAACCCCCCAAATTCACCAGAGATTCGTCCGGAGGAAAGATTTTTTGCCATAATGTACGCCAAAGTTCGAAAATCGTCAAGGTGTTTAAGAACGAGCGGGAGTTGAAGAAAGAATGGATAGAAGTGACCAAAAAGGTCGGCTCCACCATTGCACAAAATGTTATGAGGGGTCTTAAGGGAAAGATGTGGGCTTTCAGCGATGGAAAGGAAATTGAATAAAGTAATTATGCCATATGTATTAGTTCATTCATTAACGTTACAATTCCCTAAAAGTTTCAAGAAAACCCGACTTAAAATAAATTTTTGGCGAACACTTTTGTCTGGTGCATTTTTTTTCGAGTACAGGCCTTAATGCTATTTTGCAGTCGAAATGCTTATTGCTGGCTACAAGCATCACAAAATGCTAATATAATACGTGTCGCATCTGAAATGCAGATTTAGGGCTGATTTACTGCATATCCTAGCAATATTGATGACATTATAATCACAGAGAGTCCCGATGCATAAATCGACGCTAAACTGTTCGAAATTGTTACAACAAATATGGTCCACGGTCTTTGCGGTCAACACAACCCAGAGTCTTCCTGCATGGTCGGAAATAACTGCAACAATACCCACGTCCTTTGCTCGTCGAAATCATCTCCGGAAACGATTGATACCACCTGTATGGACGTCGTGCTCTCGCGGACAATGGTAAAACTATTACAATGAAAGTGAAAGGAAATAACGTTGTCGTCGACAATAGCAGGATTTTTCCCTATTCGCCGCTGCTCTCCAGAACAATCAAAACTCACTGCAATGTCGAATTCTGCAAGTCCATCAATTCAATTAAGTACGTTTGCAACTACGTGAACACGGGTAGTTTTCGGGATTGTTGCTCCTGATGCTAACGACGAAGTGACGCGATATCAATTGAGCCCTTACGTGAGTAGTAATGAGGAGATTTGGCAGATTTTCTCATTCCCGATTCACGAACGCTACCCGACTGTCGCCCATTAAAAAAAAAAATCATGAATGCTCGGAATTATTGGAACCATAAAATCGGTTAAAGCTGAACAAAGTTCGCCGAGTCAGCTAGTAGACGATCAGGATCAATTCCTGAAGATGCTTGGAATGCCTCGGTAAGGAAAATTATTCATCAATGGTTTGTAATTATGCGGCCGGTTCATTATCTCTTGTCATATGTTGTCATCTAGCATTAACTCATCGTCATTCCTTCCATACATTCAAGAGTGAGATAATCCCTAAAGATTGTTTTCAGCCGCTCAAATTTTCAGTTTTTGTCAGAACCTTGATTGGGGGACTTGGAACCATATTCCTACCATTTATCTATGAATGGTGAATACCGCCCTTCGGAGGCGTAATCTGACACCTAGGCCCAACCTTGTACCGAACACACTCATCGCAATCGGTTGAATTGTCTGCTTCCCTTTTTTTCTCCGTTTTACAAGGTTTTCGGCCTCAAACATCTGTTTGTTTACCGGAATGGAAAGTACCAAAGCAATGTGTCACAGCGAAAAGGGATCTGTTGTACTTGTTTAAAACGACAGAAAGCAGATCTTGCGCATACGACAATACACGTGCCCGGAAGTGCTTGAGGATTGTCAATTTGACAATGTTTCGGATCAAAAGTGACAAAATCCATTCCATTTCCGCTGCCCCGCACGAGAGCACGTGAGTCTTGTTTGTTTGCGGGATAGTTTAATGAATGAACTAAACCTAACCGAATCGCTTGGAAACTTCGCATGCATGCATGCGATTTCCAACTTCCACTAATTGAATTCCAAAGTGACACAGACAACCAGACGAGAGCTGTTTACACCTTGTCACTTCTATTGCATGTCGCGGCCAACTTGGACTTCCAATCTCCACTCAACTCACCAACCACACCGCCCAGAAAGGAGTAGGCATATGGCGGACGGTGATTCATCATGCTGCTATTTTCAACGCTCTCTTGGATTGCCTTCATCCCCGTAATCTCCCCCTTGTTTCTTCCCTCGTTCCCCCCGTTCCTGCCAATTGCCCGGCAGTGGTGGCCGGTGACCGGTAAAAATACCGAATACACTCGCACTATCCGTCACTTTCCATCAGAATAAGTGTGGTTAGAGACGTTAGAGCCGCCGCCGGCCGCCGTGTGGCATGGCACTCGACTCGGCGCAGGAGAACGTGTTGTGGTTTTGTTTTGTGTTTATGTTTCGCTCGGCTCCAACCGGCTGAAGCCCAAGTGTGTTCTTATGTGACTTGGATGAAGAATTTCTGTTCTGGGCCTGACGACGACGACGACGATATGGTGCCTTGCGCGATCGTCCAGCCGTGTCCACACAGAGAATGCGGTGGCGTGCGGCGCGTGAGAATTAAAGTCATAAAAATAAACCCTTCCGACATGGTCGGAACATGAACCAACGCGATCCGGCTTGCAAAGAAAACAGCCAAAAGGCCATCAATCGTCTCCTCCGGGAGATCTCTAAACATTGCAAAATTACGCGTGCTTCTTTTTCAATTCAAATAGATGTCGGCATTTTGCTTTTCGCGGATTTACGAGTTGTCACTGCAAGTCAGTTTGAGTTTGAGAAGATCCCATGCTTGGCGCTTCGCGCAACACTGACAGATTGAGCACACCGAGAAATATGGCGGCGGTCGTCCTCACACAGCATAATCCAACTGCAATTGCCGCACCCGAATAGGAATCTTTTGATGATTTTGACATTCGCGAAAGATCGCTGATCGCTGCAGTTGTGAGTGAAAACTTCTGCTCGGGCCGGCAATCTAAGCCGCATTGGTGACAACTCACGCGGGACCGCATTCCGCCGTTGGCAACAATGACAACAAAAACAAAGTAGGCACGCAAACGAAGCCGTCCGTCAGTCCGTCATCGTCGTCGTCGTCGTCGTCGTCGGAACCGCAACTTGACACAGAAAGATGCGCGAAATCTAAATAAAAAGTAATGAAGTACAAGTCGCAGCATCGCACCCTCGTCGATGCTCTTTGCGTTGCGTTGGTTGAATGCGAAAATGCGTCTTGCCTCAGGTTCTTTGATTATTACTTCAAAACGTCTTTGCTTATTTTTCTAGGTTAGTCACGGCGGCGGTTTGCGGATTTGTGTTTTCAATTTAAAAAATCAGACCAATCTTCAGGATCAATGAATCATCTTCAGTTTCGCCCGGTTTCGCGGTTGGTGACCAAATTTATGACTGAACAACATTCGCCGAACTGTCAGTTTGGCCCCGGATTGAAAGATTAAGTTCGAGAACGGACTTGTGCATCAATTGAGGAAGTGTTCGGAATTCTTCAAGTGCGGCCCCCCGTCGAGTTTGAGTAGGAGGTTGTCTCTGAATTGATGCAAATGGTAACTTCACTTATTAATAAATTCCCAGATGGAATGGTTCGCTCGAAATGGTCGGCCGTAATCGAATTTCAAGGTTGTTGGATCGCATTTTGTGATCTTACCGGGCAGTTCAGAATAGGAAGATGCATTAGTCACCTGGAAGGCGCTTGACATCAGATCTTGACAAATGCATACAACGATACTTGAATCGCTTGAAACGGAACGGCAAACAAAAGGATCACGACTTTTTCTCGATTTGTGTTCGTTGGTTGATTCCTTTTTTTTCGACACAGTTGGAAGTTGGTTCGGACGGTTCGGCGGCAATGGTCTTATCTGATGTGAGGTAATCCGGTTTGTTTGCTTCAGTTGCCGTGATAGATGAAAGGATTCACACGATTTCGTCGGAAATGGTTTAGGGGGTTTTTGTTGCTTGTTAAGGTTAAGGAATCTTATCGGCCTATTAAACTGAAAGAATTATACACATTTTCTCTACAAAAAAAAACTGGATTAACTTTCCAAGGGGTTCTATCTGCTTTAATAGTTACAGTGCATTAAGTTTCTATATAACGATTTTTGGTAGCTTATTTTGCTAGCTCTTCTGATTTTGCTAGCTTGACTGAAAAATGTAGAAATATAAACAGTGGCCTTTCGTGAACTGCATGACATTTCCGGAATACTTTCAAGAATAACCTCCGCTGGTGTTAATTTAGACTACATTAGATTTGATGAGATGCTTCGCTTGTCCAGAGGTATGCTTGTCAAAAAAATAGAATACTTCTGCTCATATGTGACGGTATCAACCTGTCATCTTATCATTATTATTATTTTGTAGCATATTGAATTTGGATCGAAGCAGTCTTATTGATTTAGTTTGGAAAACATATGTCAGTTGTTATCTCTTTGTTTCGATGACGCAGTCTCTGGTTTCAATTATTATCTAAAAGCCTACATTCATTGAATAGGTTACAACTCAATTACCGATTTGTTATCATAATTTAGTCCACGAACTTTTTGCGTCAAAATAAGACCTTGTTTTGATTCCCACAATGAGGCTTTCGATTTATAACAATGCGATACCAAAAAAATCTGACATATGGCAATGTTGTGAATGAGCTAAGTAACGGCTTTTTTTTGTATGGATTTTATTCTCCTACTTGAACTGAGAAAGTGTTTTGGATGCATGGATCCCTAGAGGTGTACAGCTGATAGAAGCCTGTCCACTGCACAGTGGTCCAGAATGCAAATTTAGCTGGAAAAATACATTTTCAGCCTAAGTTTGAAGTTTTGAAGCAAAATTGTCTTCCACAACGTTGTTTCTAATAACAAGGCGCTTCTTTCGGTGTGTATGAAAACTAGGGTGGTTCTTATTTTCACAGAAATCGTAAATCTAACTTTTTGATTTGCAGAAATACAGGCATACATTATATGGAAAAGTTGTAGAATAAATAATTTCATGCAACTTTGATAACATATTCATTGATAACATATTTTTTTATTTTCAACATTTATTTGATAACATATTCATAACATATATCTTTTGATATGACCGAATTAGAGCATTTTTTTCGGTTTCCCTACCGAAAAAAACAGTTTTTAGCTCTAACTTTTTTATTTAAAATTTGCCAACAACGTTGTCTTCAGATGATTTTTATAATTTGAAAAGATAATAGTTTGACGTATCAATCTTGCAGATGTCTCCTACCGTTAGCGAATAATTAACGATTTTCTTTCAAAATTACGCCCTTTTCAAATGTGTTTTACTCAATTTAAAAAAACACCTATCTCCAGTTTTAAAACATGATACGCAGTAATAAAAATCCTATCAAATGCTGTTCAGAAATATTTGTTTGGTTTGCTCCTACTAGAAAAACCAACATCTGAAAAAGGCCTATTTTGTTTACAAAAACCAGAATAACTTTTGTTTGACTTGCAATAGAGACAATTTCAGCACGCCAAATGTTGTAACTTTTATTGTTCTAGAATGAATGACAAGACAACTTTGCTGCAAATTTTGAAATAAAAAAGTTACAGCAAAATAACTGATTTTTATAGGGACACCCCTAGCTACGTAGGAAAAAAGGCTCTAATTCGGTCATATCAAAAGGTACAGAAAAAATGAGACCATCAAAGTTGCTTAAAATTATTTATTCCTCAACTTTTCCGAATAATGTATGCCTTTATTACTGCAAATCAAAAAGTTAAATTTTTTATTTCTCTGAAAATAAGGACCATCCTAGTTTTCATTCACACCAAAGGAAGCGCCTTGTTATTAGAAACAACGTTGTGGAAGACAATTTTGCTCCAAAACTTCAAACTTGGGCTGAAAATATATCTTGCCAGCTAAATTCGCATTCTGGACCACTGTGCACTGTAATGTAAACTTATATCTATAGTAAATGCTAATTCTGTAATCTGTCAAGTGCTTGAACTTTCTCACATATGGCAGCACTGCTCCATCTCATCTTGAAATCACTAACGCCGTATGCCTCTCTCTTAGTTTCGAATAGTTTCCGCTGAACCAGAGCCCTTTAATTTTCTATTGGATGTAGTTTTGTGGAACGCTTTCTTCATTACACCGTTCCAGGACGGCTTCATTTTCCGATGAAGGGTTCCTTCTGCAAATGCTTCTCACACACCTTTGTTGATTATACCGATTGGGACGAACATTTTGGATTTCAGGCCTCAACTGCCTATGGCGTGCCAAACCAAATGCTTTTTGGGGAAATTAGACAACTTCTTTGTTGGGTAACCTTCGGCAACGGCATTCTTTTGTGTGTCTTCAAGCTCATCTATCTACATATATAAAAATAAATTTCTGTCTGTCTGTCTGGCCGTTTTACACTCGGAAACTAATAAACCGATCGTCGTAAGAATTTGTACACAGGAGTTTTTGGGGTCAGAGAAGGTTCTGATCATGGATTTTGACCTCTCTCTCTCCTATGGAAAGGGGAGAGGGGCTGTCATACAAATGAAACACAAATTTCTGCATAACTCGAGAACAAATCAAGCAAATAGAACCAAATTTAGCATGTGGAGGTTTTTGCCGGCAAAAAAATGTTTCCATACTGGTTTGAGATCTCTCCCCCTCAAGAAGGGGGGCCTGTCTTACAAATGAAACACACATTTTTGCTTAGCTCGAGAAATAATCAAGCAAATGGAACCAAATTGGGCATAAGGAATTTTTGTGTGACTCGAGGCAGGCAGCGAAAAGTGCCCTGCAATTCAAACGTTATAACAAGATTTTAGATGGTAATCTGGTAGGACATGTAAAGATCCTTAAAAATTTCAAGCTTAACTCAGATGTTAAAACAATAGAAGATTGGATGACAACGAAAACGAACTCCGACGTTCCCTTCAATGTGGTTGAATCAAGCCGCTATGTATGGGATTCTGTTGGGCCTAGTTTGCGTCCAGGTTCCATTGTGTTTTACACGGATGGGTCAAAAATGGGAGAAAATACTGGAGCCGAGGTCTATCACCCTGTAATCAGGAAAGCTATACCAATGGGACATAGTCCAACGGTATTTCAAGCCGAAATTCGTGCCATTATTGAATGTGTGAATATTTGTTTAGCGAGGAAATACAGATTTGCAAAGATCTGCATGTTTTCCAATAGTCAAGCAGCTCTCAATGCGCTTAAAGCTATTACATGTGAATCGAAGCTAGTGTAGGAATGCATTCTTTCTTTATGATATTCGACCAGTAGGAACTCTGCAGCTGTGAAGCATTATCAAAGGATGCCAAAATTTGGAAAGGGATTACGAGAGCCCCCTAAAATTTGGCAAAGCGATCCTGATAGATTATACTTTATTAGACTTTATGAAAGGATTCAAGCCTAACTGGGATCAGGGGCTATGTCAACCAATGTCCATCACACCTTAATTGTGACAGAATATTTGACTTGCACCACACCAAATATGGACCATACATCAATAATCTTAATCAATCGATGCAGTGGTGTTTTCGCTCTACAGAAGGAACAAAAAAATGTATGCTGTCTTGAAATCGACAAATAGGTGATGCGTAAAAACTTAATACTCGCGACACTCTTGGAGGATCTGCCGCAACGTAAAGATTTAGGCTGTTGTCGATCGTCCGTTCACAAAACCAACTTGGTACTTGTCCACAAATCTGCTTGCTAGACTGCGAAAGATGATTTGAGAAAGCACGTTTTAAGCCTGGTTGAGAATAGTGATCGCTCAGCAGTTCTCACATTCCAACTAACCACCTATTTTTTTTGTATATTGGGCATATTGCTCCCGCTTTCCACTCTTCCGGTAGTTGTTCTAAATCCCAGATGCTGATTATCATTCGGTGCACTTCCCTGTGGTCGAATCGTTTTCAAACTGAAATAGCAGGAGTTCTAGCTAAATAATAATAATTAATATAATTTTCAGCGAATTCCGAGCATCAAAGCAAGAGATCAACGTTATAACTAAATTTTGATTGTAAATTATGTTTCGGGAAAATTGAGGGACCATCAGAGCACCCAAATGAAACAATTTGTATGAAGGGTTCGAGATGGCCTCCTTTCTATTGTTAAAATTTCGCGAAACGAGGGCGGGCTCTTCAACTCCGTTTATTGGGTTTCTTCTCTTTATTGTGGGCTCGATTCTCTCGCTGTTTGTGTGAACTTGCATGTGGAAGGCGATTTGCTCGTCTGTTCCCCCTGGTTTCTGATTTCTGATTTCACGTAAGTGTCTCTGCTTACGGGTTCGCCCGCCGTTTGTGGCCCTCCATGATTGAAGATCACAAACAGAAATGCAATCGTGATCAAATCGTTTTTTTTTTTTCAAATTATCTCAGTGCTATAGGGAACTATAATGCTACACTGAGCCATCTTCGTCAATTAATGTTATATGTTAGTCATATAATATTGCACTATTGGAATTTCCTATAGGTTTTATCTTGGACCGAAAATGTCTTGTACGAGTTATATGCAACGCATATGGCATGGCTCTCGCGCGATCATCTAATTGTGATATGCAATAAAGTTCATTTTAACAAACAGTTAGAGTGTATGGACATCATTTGCCTATACCATGAAAACAGATATTGCTCGTTTGGCAAAATATGTGCAAAATCAATTTGTTTTATATGCTGTTCATATGCTTTCGATTTGTACTTCATGTATCAATTATAATAGAGAGTCGATATTCAATATCAAACAAAATGTTCTCGATAGTTGGTTTACAAAATGCGTGTTTATTAGATTTATTGATACATCAAGTATCTTAACCAGTTTTATGTATCATAGATCGTTGTCTTCTTCGTAAAAATCACACTTTTTTCGAAAATAATATCGATTATTTACAGAATGAATCATTAATGAAGGGCCATCATAATAGTTAGAATTATGAATCCGTTTTAATCCAGAGCAGAGGATAGCTTCATATGCCGAAAGATGATAGTCAAGTTGATCACATTGCCTTAGTTGCTATGGCATCATAGATTTTTTGCGAGTTCCAAACGAATCCTTCGCTTAAATTCGTCAGCTGCGAAACTTCATTCAATCTGGTGGAGTCTATGGTCGATAGCTCTTTTATTCCAATGCTACATTCAACTAACAAAAACAGATTTATGTTCAGTTTGTTTTAATAAACTAAAATAAGACATTTACTATTAAAAAAAACTAAGTTGATACGCATGATATGACATACACACATATGATTCCGCAATAAAATCGGGTCTGTCAAAGTTATGTGCAATGTATGTACCGAATATGTTATATGCATATAACTTCAGCGTGGAATAATGTGTATAATTTTCATTTGAGCGATAGTACATCCGAACTGGTTCACGCATGATATGTATAGGGATTCATTTGAAAAATATGTTCCAAGAAAGGATTTGATTGTATATGGCATTTCTGATAAAATTTCCTTGTTGAGTTATTTGAGTGTACAATAGATTGTACAGGGTGTCTCACAATAGGTGTCAATAAAACAAAATGGGATTACAGCAAAACAAATCAACTAAATCATAGCATTTCATTTGAAAGATACATGTTATAGAAATAAACCATATTAATTCAATTCGAATCTCTCGCCGTTTTCCTTGATAACTTTGCGCAAACGCCTATATGTTGAAGCATATAACCCCAAAACAAAGTTGTCAAGTGGGGCTGAGATCCAGTGAAGATACAGGCCATTCTTCGCTTTTCCGCGCACTACGCTTGTGTCTTCTTTGCCTTGCGAGCTGGAGCTGAGTCCTGTTCAAACAATATGGTGTATTCCCATACAGCATTGAAGCATGAGGAAGCATATGGCTCTTTAAAACCTGCTTGAAGTAATATTTATTGTTGATTTTTACGTTAGGTTATATGAAAAGAAGAGGAAGTTTTCCTTTTCGTGAAACGGCGTACATACCAAGATTTTCGATACATTCTGATAGCGTTCTACAGCTAGTTTATCTTTTGAAATATTTTCAAGACTTTTGCCATACACACGATCATTTTGTTGATTATGACTGTCCTGAAGGAGGAAGAGCTTTTCATCCGAAAATAAAATCTCGCAGTCACCGTGCTGAACCAAACGAGTTCTGCTTCTTTGGACCCTGGCTTGCTTTTGACGCTCCGTCAACCCGTGAACCCGTTGTTTCTTGTACGGCTTGCATTCCAGATCATTTCTGAGGAGCCTGTCGTGAATGTTGGCACATTTACATCGTCCGCCGTTCCGATGAAGTCATTTCTTCAGCTGCCTTGATGTTTCGCCTCTGCGTCATTCAGGTGTTCATCATAGTGTTGCTTCCACCTCTCGATCACCCAAACGTTCGTCTGTCAAGGTACCTCAGATCTCCAATCCCGACGGATTTCGGCTCGCGGTACAAAGCCTTTGCGGGACTGCTCCATTTCTTCGCACACACGACCACGGATTTAAATTCAATTTTGAGTCGTTTTTGACTCACTTTTGTAATTCTGATTGACAAATCGACGCATCTAAAACATCCATCCGATTTAAGTCGATGTCTTAGATATTTTGACTTGTTAACTCCAGTTACATTTACTCATACATGAGTGACTCCACTGTTGGCGAAAATGAGTCAAAAAAGACTCAAAACTGAGTAAAATTGATGGCCGTGCACCAACTCCTCCAGGTGGCGCTTTTCATCCAGGCAAAAATGATTCTGCTGTCTTCGCTTCTGTTTGTATCGCTCCATATTTTGACGGGTTGCTTGTTGCAGCACCATGACCTCCGTTCCTGACCGGCTGACACTCCGTTCCATCGCTTTCTGTCCACAAACCTAATAGCACCTTCTTCTGCGTTTGCTAATGGCTACTTTGACTCTACTCCAGCAAACTTCAAGGCTTCGATCAGCTCACCCTCAACAGGCAACAATTTTATTATGTTATCTTCAGGTATTTTACCTCTTAATCTGAGCTCATAAATACTTCTGCTCGGGTACCGAATGACTGGGCTGGAGAAGGTATTACTTAATGCTGTATTTTTGAAGTCGGTGAAATCGATGAGTCTGAGGCCGTTTTCGTTCGTATGTTGTTGTGTGCTCAGTTTCTTACAGGCGTTCTGAATTCCTCCTCCTAGCCGACCATTAAGATCTCCGATAACGAATTTGCCTTATGGCTTGGGCAGCTGTCGTATTCCCCTTATAGCCATAGTCACTTCCTAGATGAGGGCTTTGCACTTTGATTATGCTGGCATCGAAAAAACGGCCTTTGGTTCTCAATTTGCAGCATCTGTTGTCGATTGGCTACCACCCAATCACTCGCTTGTGTTTTTCGCCCATCACGATAAAAGCTATACCTAGCTCGAGGAAAAATGGCAAGTACTTCCCTAGAAGTGGAAAGACCTAGTGTTTCTTATTTCGCTTATCAGCCGCCCCTAATATCGAGAACAAATGCTGTTTAGAGCCGCCCCTAACATTACCATGGAGAACAGACGCTCCGATAAGTTGCATCCTTCGAAAAGTTGAGCCCCCTCCCTTTTCGCAAACGACCATCAAGGTCCCAGCGTGGTTGGTTACCCGATATTTCTAATCATTACTGGTACCCCAGTCGGCACTACCAGAAGGATAGGAGTTACTGGACAAGAGTCACACTTTCGAGCCGTTCTGGATAAATCTGTCGTTTGTAATAGATAGAGCATCACGGAGCAGCTGAAGACTACGAAAATACTCATAAAAGTAT
>JASCZW010002251.1:0-11804 GCA_034211315.2 Aedes japonicus | reverse complement strand
CAAACAAAGAACAATTATTTGCATATTATTCTCATCGTCGATAACGTAGTACTGCTTGAGAGCGACACTGTTTGCATTTGCGAAAGTACGTCTTTCACAAACGCTCTCGCTCAGTGCATTGGGTTTTTATAAAATATTCATAAGAAGTGAAAATCATTTTGTCCCAGTGTAATGATGATGTTCAACTTTTTGAGAATCAGGGTTGCCGTGTTATTGATGAACATAACAAATGAATATCCCTCTGTCACTTCTATGGCACATGAACTTTGTTTTCTTTTAATTATCAATTGGTTGGTATGACTTTCACTAGACGCAATCTAAACGACAATTTTTCTAACGTATGTTTTTAAGCGATTTTGTTTCATGATCCAATCAATTAATCATCGTCCCAGAACTTATAGACTTCAGCCTTTAGGTTTTATAGTTTAGTTTGTATCCGAAAAGCACTCAGAAGCATATTCTAAGCATGTGCCATCGCTCATTCGAACAAATTGTTTTCTGTTGCTAGCTTGTATTGTATATTCGGCCGTCGATTGAACGATCTGAAATTTGAAAAAAAAATTTTTGAGTAATATGAATAATGATAATTTCACAGTGAATAAACATATGTTAACTCTTAATTATTTATTAGGCTTGTACATACACAGAATTGTTAAGTTCGTTAAAAACAGTAAAACACTTTTATTTGTTTGCTTAATACAGGTATACCTCGATAGTTCGTACATCAACTTTATGACTTCAAATCAAAATTGCATAAATACTACTGGTTGTATCTAACATGAAAGACAACCATGAAAGAAGACAGAGCAGAAGATTACCCTTTGTTTTGGTTATATAAGTTTTCAGATACAACCAGCAGTTTTTATGCAATTGCGATTTGAAGTGCGAATGTTGATGTGCGTACTATCGAGGTATACCTGTAGAAGAAAGTTGAGCTCTAACCCTCAATTCTGTGGGTTTCACTTAACACCGCGCACATGGGAGAGGAACTCTCTCCTTTTTTTGGGTTTTTTTGATTCGCAACGTCTGATATCACTCAAGTTTTTTCTCGTGATCTCTAACGTAGAGACCTAGGAGAGAAATACCGTGAAGCGTTGCGGTACTGGTCCCCGCCAGTATGTTTAATGGTTACCACCATTTATGGCTTTTACGTACTCTAATTGTTATGTTTTGTAGTCTCCTTGCGTGGAGTAACTTGAGTGATATCACACGTTGCGAATCAAAACAAACCCAAAAGAAGGAGAGAGTTCCTCTTCCATGTGCGCATGAAAGCAAAGTTCACACAAACTACCGCTAGAAACTATCACAAAGCTATCAGTAGTACATGAGCGCGTACCAACACGTTACTTTTGCCTGTTGAGGTGGTGGATTCATCCGTGCCTCGGCCTACCCCACAGTGAGATGTTAGGTAAAGGTAACGTCCTTGGTTCAAGTACTACTCTACCCATGCCCTTTCGCTCTATTTTCAATACTTATATTATATTCCCAACCTACCATACACTGACGGAACTTTCAACATTTTCTCTTCATATCTTTCATTCTAGCACACATTACTGTCCACTCTTGGTGCCTTATGGTGATGAGCGAACATCTTCTTCTACAGCACATGTAAATGTTTTTGGGTAAAACTACTATAAATAGTTTAAAAACAACGTTCTATCATGGTTAAAGTTACGTTTTACTAAATAACGGTGATTGTATCGAAACTATCATAGCATAGATTATATATCATGGCAAGATGGCGTCATAATTGCATTTCTGATAGTTTCTGGATAAACAACTTAGAAAATGTCGGTAAGATTGGCCAGAAAACATTCCACAGTGCAAATATTTAAACCATTTTCTAAATCTAATCGTATACAATCCGGAAAAGACAATGTAAGTTTCGCTGCTTCGGTTCAAATTCTTACACCTTGTAAATAAAGCTCCCCGAACTGTCAAAAATTGAGTTTAATACAATTTGTACAACGATCAATATCAAGGTATGATTTTTTTTAAATTGTTGTCCAAGCTGCTTATGAGGTACCATTTTCTAATATATAAATTTTTATAAATATTTTTTTATAACACACATTCACGCTTCATATTATTCAGTGGCTCAGAAGAATTGTACTGCTTCTCTTTTTCGCACACGAAACAGTTACTTAATTTTCGTAACAAGTGGATCTTCTCTATTATTGAGTAGATTCACTTTTTGCGAAATTAAGTAATATTTTCGTGTTAGAAAAAGAGAAAGGAATACAGTTTTACTCAGTCACTGAGTAGAATGAAACGGAAGTGCATGAAACTGTCATGCCTCGACATAAAAGATTCTGCAGACTGCTGCGTTTTTTTCCACAGTGGCAGCGGAAAACGCAGCAATGAGGTTACATGACGTATTATAGGAGCGCACAAACTGACGCAATGCGTTTTGTGATCGGCGACTTGTGCGTTCAAAACGGCAAAATGAAAAAAAAAAAAAAACACGGCCGTTTCAAAAAGTCACCCTTGGCTTTGTAGCCCGAGAGGGACATCAAGATGATTAATCGGAAAGCCAAACATTTCTTAAAGGTTCAAGAAGCCTCTTGAAAATTTACGAAGAAACGTTTGCAGTATGTAAAATAAGTATATCCACCCCTGCTTCAAGTTTACAATTTCCCTGTTATCGATTCAAATAATAGTTGATAAAATGAGTGTTGTTATGCGATTGTTCCATTATATAGTACCTATCATTATACCATTAAATATACTTGAATTAATCTTGCTTTTGAAAATCTATGCCAAGATCAACAGAAAAGGGAAGTAAAACATGCAAAAAAAGTTTATCCACCCAAATATGCTCTGTACCATTTTGCCGTGTATTGAGTGGTTCCTGTCACTTTTTCGAATGTAAACATTGCATACAGTTATCCTTTCGTAGTGTAGAAGCTTTCGTGATTCCAATTTGAGTTCTCGTGTTTCGAAATGCCTAAAAACGCACAAATTTCGTTGAATATCCGAAAACTTATCATAGAGCATCACAAGTGCGGTAAAAGCTACCGTCAAATTGCTAATATCGTTCAGATACGTAAAGATACGGGTGCCAAAATTGTTCAACAGTACAAAAAGACTGGTTCTTTTACACCAGAAAAGCGATCAGGGCGACCGGCGAAGACAAGTTCCCGGATTGACAGGGCTTTCGTCAGAAAGGCGGAACAAGATCGAGGTTTGTCAGTTCCAAAAATTGCAAAGCAAGTTGAGAGTGAATTTTCTATCCATGTGACACCTCAAACAATCCGAAATCGATTGCATCTACAAGGTCTGAAGGGTAGAGTGGCAGTTAAGAAACCATGGTTGTCAGCGAAAAACATTAAAAAACGATTGAAGTGGGCTCGAGATCATATTACATGGACAGTCGATGATTGGAGAAAGGTGACCAAATGACGAGACTAAAATAATGCTATTTGGGTCTGATGGTATCACACGAAAATGGCGCAGAACCGGTGAAAGTCTGGAAACCCAGTGTTTAAAGCCTACAGTCAAACATGGTGGAGGCGAGTTATTGCAACATCATTAATTTTCAATTAACTTAACTAGCTTTTATCATTTTCTGTGCAGGTAGAGTCATGGTTTGGGGCTCGATGGCTTCGTCTGGCGTTGAAGAACTCAAATGCATTGACGAAATAATGACAAAGGAGGTTTATCTGGACATACTGAAACGAAAACTTTCAGCAAGTGCACAAAAACTGAAGCTGGGCCGGAGATACACGTTCCAGCAAGATGGGGATCCAAAGCACACATCGAAGCTGGTATCCTAATGGTTTAAGGAAAAGAAAATCAATGTTTTGGAATGGCCAGCATAGTCTCCTGACCTTAATCCAATAGAACATCTGTGGTATATTTTGATAATTAAGGTTCAGGAACACAAACAAGCATTCAGCAATTACGACAAGTTGTTGCTACTGAATGGGACAAAGTTGCACCAGAAACGACTGCTAAGCTTGTTCAGTCAATGCCACGACGATGTCAAGCTGTCCTTGAAGCCAAGGGAGAAATATTTAATGATTTTCAGGATTATGGTGGACATACTTTTTTTGGATTATTTTTTATCTTTTCTTATATATTTGGTCTTAGACACGAACAGTTCGTGCTTTACATCAAACTATCGTTATTTGACTTTCTTTTTATCCCTTGAGAAATAAACTTTATATTAAAAATCATTTTTCAATGTTTTGGTGGATTATTTGAAGCAAATGTACCAAGTGAGAAGAGGTGGATAATTTTTTTTTACATACTGTAAAATGTGCAATTATGTATTGAAATATTTGTATTGTTTTGAACAAACAGTAAGGATGCTAATGAGGCTAGGTAAAAAGTGTGAGGGTGCTTTCAATTGAAAAACATAAATATCTGAATAAAGAGCTTCAAGGCATATTAGTGCTGCATTTAAAATGCAAATGAAATGCTGATATGATGCCACATTTTAGTACTTAATGGATACTTGGGTGAGTTATTCGTTTAGATTTTTGGCAAAATTGAGTAATTTCAAGCCATTAAATATAACCTTCATATCTTCGAATATGTAATAAGCCACAACCGAAATCACTTTTTTTACAGCGAGTTTGAAAAATTTGGTTTTTGAAAACACAATGATTCACTTATGCGTCAAGGCGCTCAACCGGCTGTTTCTTACGAAATTTTTCGAATTTGGATCTGTCATTTTTAACCTACATTCGTGAATAGCTCGTTTAGATACCTAGGTACAAAAAAAAGTTTATTCAGGTGTTCATGTCAGAAGCTATTATATTTAAGACTAACATAACGCGATGTTTTAACATACTTTTGTATAGTACTGAAATTAACCACCCACACTTGCGAGTGACCCCAACAACAGCCTTATTGTTTGTTTGAATCAGTCCTCAAATTCGAAATTACATTGTTTTACTCTATTCCTTTCTCAAGAAACACCAAACTGTCATAATCAGTTGCAACAACTTAATTGTGACCTGATTGAGCCACATTGAAGTTGATAGGACCTATTTGCAACAAGTGTGCTGCAAATAGGTCCTATCAACTTCAATGTGGCTCAATCAGGTCACAATTAAGTTGTTGCAACTTATTATGACAGTTTGGTGTTTCTTGAGAAAGGAATAGAATAAAACAATGAAATCAACCACCACACATAAGAGTGACCTCAACAGCATCCTATCTGTTGATTCAAGTCGGTCCTCAAACTCGATGTTTCAACATATTTTTGCATTTTACTGAAATCAGCCACCCTAACTTGTGAGTGGCCTCAACAGTATCCTTACTGTTGCTTTAAATCAGTCCTCGAATTCGATATTTCAATTGTTTTTCATTCCATTGAAATAAATCACTTACACGTGTGCGTGGCCCCAACAGCATCTTAACTGTTGGTTTAAATCCGTGCCATGATATGAATAAATCTAAATTCCTAAGCTTCAGACCTAAAACCTAAGAACCAATTCCAACCCAACTCTAAGAAAGCCTCATTGCGAAATGTTGGAAGGTTCGGATCTAAACTTCAGGAAACTTCTCTAGATTCTCTGGGTAGTTCAACCTTAACTTTTGGGAAGTCCTCCCCTGAATTTCAGAGTTTTTTTCTGATTTTTTTGAGAAACTCCTTCTTGATTTTATAAGTAGTGTCCTCTCTGGTAAGTTTCTTCCTGCAATTCGGCGAAGTTTTTTCCAGAGTAATTTTTTTAAACTACTGATAACTCCCACCCTGACCTCCGAGGAAAATTTTACCGAAAATTTTGGAAAAGGTTTTTCTCAGAATTTTTAGGAAATTTCCCTTTAATTTGTAAGAAGTTCCTACCTGAACATCTGAGAAGACCTCTATTGAACTTTTGAAAAAAAAAATTCTTGAATTTTTTGGGAAATTTGTGCCTGAATTTCCGAAAAATTCTTGCTGAAACTACTAGGGAGCACGTGCTATTCTACAGGTAAGTTTATTTTTGTTTTTAGAAGAGTTTTCTTCCTGAACTTCGAGAAATCCTGATTCTGAAATTCTAAAATTTTCTTTTTTGAACTTCGGCAAAGCATTCTAGCACTTTGGTAAATTATCCATCGAAGGAAATGATAACTGCAAGAAGGGGCTACGTTATTGTCAATTGCTACAAAAAAGTCTTTACAGTGGGAAGCATTGCAAGAACAACGCTTTTTAGGAGGTCGGAAATTTTGAGATACATCTTGAAGTATCTTCGACCTCTGATCTTAAAATTGGGGCATCAAGGGTTTCGAATATTCTTGTAAAAGATGAGGAGTTCTGGGTGAAGTTAGTACTACTAAAACCAGGAGGAATTGGATGTTCTTTTCCTCCACATTTCCTTGAAATGGGTAATGATTTGATGCTCCTGTTGAATAATTTCCCGTTGAAGCATCTCTACCAATCATACACGGAAAAAAATCCGTGCCCGGATCCGTAAACTACAGTCATGAATTCGAGAACAAGCAAAAATACACCGTGAACTGAATCACGTAATCATGAACTAAATCACGTTTTTAGGTAAAAATCCTGAAAACGTGAACTAGTTCACGGTCCGTTTTCATTTTCGTGAACGCTTTTGTTTCTGTGTACATTCTAAACTCAAGCATAAGCTTCTGCTAGTGTCTTAGTGATCTTAGGTGAATATTCATTGAGCTGTTAGTAGATATTCCTAGAGGCCGTCAGAGCAAAGTAGGAATACTATAATCAAAGGCACGTGAAATAACCGTAATGAAACCTTGCACTTCTCAGAAGTTTCAACTAAACTTTTGGGAAGTTCTTTTCAGAACTTCAAAAAAGTTCTGTCCTGAACTTCTAGGACGTATCGTCTTTAGCTTTGTGGAAGTTTGTTTCTGCATTTTTGAGATATTATAGCTCCTCTTTGTATATGTGATCTGGTCGCGATGGGTGGAACAGAACTGAGCCGGAAAACAAAGACATATCTTGACATGGTGGTATCACATGTTAACTATTTTTATCCAATACCGCGTTACCTATCTGGTATTGATGCACCATAGATGTGATCCAATTTTATAATCTCGAAAATCTTAGAACAACAGGCATGATGAAGTTTTACTTTGCCACCGAAAATTGAATCTCATAGCTGACCACGACTCATATAATTATTGTTAGGCTGAAAATGCGTTTAAGACTTTGAAGCGATTAAACGACTAAGAGATTAGTATTCGACAAATAATGAGGAGGTAATAAACTGATAAGTAAGCGTACACTTCTCTACAAAGAATTTAACTGAATATAGCAGAAGACAGGAACTGACTAGGACGGACAAAGCGAGGTGAGAATAGGTATTCTAATTTAGCATTTCAAGCATATTGCTTCCACAATTTGCTTATTACTTGTTCTGGATTGTGTTTTAAATAGACTTCCACAAGGATTTATTGAGAGCTTTCGATGCTAGGTACCATTTTTGCACTAGTAAGATTGTATGGCAAGAACAATCATACCCTATGCCCAGGGAGTCAAAAAATTTCCTTAACGAAAAATGTCTAGACCAGACCGGGAATCGAACCAAGTCACCATGGTGTTCCTTTGCTAGCCTTTTGTCACTCTGTAGCTGCGTCTTTACTGACTGAGCTAAGGGAGGACCCGTGGTATATAACATATATATGACTTACTAAGTCTTAATCAAGCTACTACAACTAATTATGATCGTAGTGTGCTACTTTGGATTTATCATTGATTATCAGAGCACATAAGAACTAGACATCAATAAACTAAATTATAAAAGACTGAAAAAGTAACAAAATGCTCTTTTCAACTAATAAACGTAACACAGACTGAATAATTAAATAACATAAAACTTCTCTCTTACGAGTCCCATAAGCAAACCATAATAATTTTATTGTTGGGACTATTAAGACTTGTTACATTAGATGCAGTTTATAAATATAAATAAGCCCAACTCAAACCATGAAAACTATCAGCAGATACTATCACCATGAGGCACCAAGGGTGAACAAAAATGTTTGCTAGAATGAAAGATATGAAGAAAAAGTGTTGAAATTTCCGTCAGTGTACGGTAGCTTGGAAATAAAACAGATATAATGATGAAGTTTGTCAGAAGCAGATAATTTCTCATCTCCATGAAAAGCGGTAGGAGTGGACGGTAGTTTATTGCTAGAACGATTTAGCAATGAATTACCGTCCACTCCTAGCGCTTCACATGGAGATGAGAAATTATCTGCTTCTGAAAAACTTCATCAAAGATCGTTACTTCCGCGCATGGGAGAATACAAAAAAAAACAACAATCAATGTGCAGAAATAATGATTAACCTATCCTTGTTACCTTTGCCTAACATCCCACTGGGCAACAGGCAACAGGCAAAAGTAACGTGTTAGTACGCGCTCACGTACTACTGATAGCTGTGTGGTAGTTCCTAGCGGTAGTTTGTATGCACTCTGATTTGATGCGCACATGGAAGAGGAACTCTCTCCATTTTGGGTTTGTTTCGATTCGCAACGTCTAAGATCACTCAGGTTTTTTGGTGCCTCGTGGTGATGAGCAAACATCTCCTTCTACATCAAAATCGTTACTTTACGCACGGAGAAAACAAACCATAACAATTAGAGTAGATAAAAATATTGTCAAAGTATATTATATATATATATATATATATATATATATATATATATTTTGCAAAAAAAAAAAATGTATAAAATATAATCTTAATAAAATACATAAAGGGCGATACGGTCAAAATTTGGTCAATATCAACTTGACGTATTTCTTTCAATTTTGCATTTAAAAAACCTGAACACCCCTCATTTTGAAGGTGTGTGTGTGTAGAGTGTTGTTCCTATTTTGATTTTGGAATTCACTCTTCAGTTGTCAAAATGCCGTCCAAGCAAGAAGAGCAGCGTATCAAAATTTTGCTCGCGCATCGCGAAAATCCGAGCTATTCGCACGCAAAGTTGGCAAAATCGCTAAAAGTTGGCAAATCAACCGTTACAAATGTAATTAAAGTGTTTGGGGAACGTTTGTCGACAGCCAGGAAGTCTGGATCGGGGGAAATCGAAAACCGGAAGCCGCTGAGACGACAAAGAGAGTTGCCGGTAGTTTCAAGCGAAACCTAACCTATCTCTCCGAGATGCCGCAAATAAGCTGGGTGTATCGTCTACAACCGTGCATCGAGCCAAAAACCGAGCCGGACTATCGACTTACAAGAAGGTAGTGACTCCAAATCGCGATGATAAACAAAATACGACGGCCAAGCGCGATCCCGGAGGCTGTACACGACGATGCTGACGAAGTTTGACTGCGTGGTAATGGACGACGAAACCTACGTCAAAGCCGACTACAAGCAGCTTCCGGGACAGCAGATTTATACGGCCAAAGGAAGGGGCAAGGTGCAGATATTTTCAAGCTCACGAAACTGTCAAAGTTCGCAAAGAAATATCTGGTTTGGCAAGCCATCTGTACCTGTGGCTTGAAAAGCAGCATTTTCATAGCTTCCGGGACTGTCAACCAAGAAATTTACGTGAAAGAGTGTTTGAATAAACGTCTGCTGCCTTTCCTGAAGAAACACGGTTGTTTCGTACTGTTTTGGCCGGATTTGGCATCTTGCCATTACGGTAAAAAGGCCATGGAGTGGTACGCCGCCAACAACGTGCAGGTGGTTCCCAAGGACAAGAACCCTCCCAACACGCCAGAGCTCCGCCCAATTGAGAAATACTGGGCTATTGTCAAGCGGAACCTAAAAAAGACCAAAAAAACTGCTAAGGACGAGCAGCAGTTCAAGGCAAACTGGCAAACTGGCGAAGAAGGTGGACAAGGTGGCTGTACAAAATCTGATGGCAGGGGTCAAGCGTAAGGCCCGGCAATTCGGATTTGGAAAAGCGGAAGCCTAACTGAATATTTTTCCTGAATTTTATACTAATTGAACTTGAAAAAGAAATTTAATTTGATTTTTTAAATAAACGATTTCACCGATTTACACGCGTTTTCCCTTGACCAAATTTTGACCGTATCACCCTTTATATCGCGACGGCTATATCTTTTTTCAAGATTTTCCGTAGATCATGGTAATGCAGAACTGTATATTAAAGATTTTCTTTTTGCAGTATTTTTGACCGGTACAAAACGCCCAACCTCTATTCCCACCACAACCTATCCTTGTTCCTTCCCATACAGTTTATGTGGTCTAAATAGAATAGTTCCCAACTACCCTTCCTTCATCATCGGCTTTGAATTGGCGTGCGCTGTCATTGCCCCACCAAACGCTGAAAAAATGAAAAAGAATTTTTGAGAAATTAGAGGTAGGGAAGCGGAACCTATCTTGAGCTCAATAAGCAGACCTCCAGTGGAAATCGGTGAATATGAACTGAATACCCAACACTGAGTACACAAGTTATTCACAATTTATTCATACACTTACCGTTAATCGTTTAGCAAAACACAAAACATTCGATTCTTATTATTTTTTTCCAATTGAATACGGAAAAGTTGCCACTGCTATGTATATATTTTAATAATATCATGAAAAACATAAATCCCATCGGTGTGCATATGTTAATCGTACTGATTTTATTCAAGAAAAAATACAAACAAGTGGACGCTCTGTTATTTTATCTATGGAAAAATAAAATAGTTCAACTTTGGGAGATTTGTAGCACTCCCAATATAAAGATGATATTGAAGTACTGCCAAATCCATTTCATTCGAATAATAGTCATAATAAAATAGTTTGGCAACATTAAGCGATAACGTCGATTGTAAACGCGGTTCAGAATAGGTGCAAGCGGATTTAAATTATTGTGAAAATTAATCCCATAGTTTTCTAGTATATTTATCACGTATTCGTAGATTCTCGTGTGGCTAGTGTAATAAGTGAAGTGTGATTTTTATGGTTTGTGCAATTACGCACCGAAAATGTGTGAGGATATAGTGCAATTAAAGAGAAAACTTGGTGTACGGCTCACGTATATTTCGTAGTACGGTTAGATCAATACGACGAATTTGTAGTCCAAAGGTAAGCAAATATGTTAAAAATCTGACTGCTCATTATGTTTACGAAATTTAAGTCTCCGATACGTTTTTGTAGCTTTTAAGTTTATGCAATACCTTATTTTATTTGCCAGGATTATATATTTATTCTTGGTTACTGCGTCCATTTATTGGAGAAATTAAACAGCTTTTTATGTTTGAATTTGGATAACTGCAGAATGTGATGAATATATGTACTATGGTGAGAATAGGTTCCACTTCCCTATATGATTACACTCAGTTGCCAAAAAAAGTCAAGCAAAATTTTGCTTCCAAAAAACGCGTTGTTCAACCTTCTAAAACTTTGTCAATCTATATAATAAAAATGAGTTGGGGTTTCCTTTGTCACGATTTAACTCGCGAGCGGAAGGACCGATCGGCGTGAAATTTTGTATGCAGAGCTTTTGGGACCGGAGAATAATCTTATGATGGTTTGAGACCCCTCCCTTCACTGGAAAGGGGGGCTCCCATACAAATGAAACACAAATTTCTACACAACTCGAGAACTAATCAAGCAAAAAGAAACCAAATTTAGCATGTGTGAGTTTTTGAAGGCAAAAAGAGGTATTTATGGTAGATTGAGAACCCTCCCCTGACATAGCAGGGGGCTCCCATACAAATAAAACACAATATTCTGCATAACTCGGGAACTAATCAAGCAAACGAAACCAAATTTAGCATGTGGTGGTTTTTGAAGGCGAAAATAGGTTTCTATGGTGGCTTGAGACCCCCTCCCATCCTAAAGGGGGGGGGCTCTCCGATACAAATGAAACACACTAATTCTGACATGACTCGGGAGCTAATCAAGCAAACGGAACGAAATTTAGCATGTG
>JASCZW010002250.1:0-58708 GCA_034211315.2 Aedes japonicus | reverse complement strand
ATACGAACCGTGTAGTCATATTAATTCTTTAATTTCATTAATCTTTTTTATTTTTTTTTCGGAATTAAAAACCAATATTCCTCGATGAATTAAAAAAGGGTACTTTAAAAATTTCTTTGAAAACCAGTGTATTGAGTCAAATCTATACGACTACTAACGCAATCAATTATGAATCATAATTTACTACGTTCAGAAATCATAACATACATATTCAGTTGAGGCAAATAAAGTTAAGGTTTGCAGTTTTTATTATGTAAGAGTGAAATATCTATTGAATGACACATTAACTATACAAAAGAAGTTATCAATTAAATTAAATTATTAGGAATAATAGCTACTTATTTTACTACCTAATACCTCCACTATTGGTACCGGACGCTTCGCACAATACTTATTAATATAAATATTATATTTTTTCTGAAAACTTATAGTCATTTTCTTTGTAGATCACCATGGGCAAATGCCAGTTCCGCCTCGAATGGTTAAAGAAAACCGACTCCAATGACTGCGCTGTTTCTGAATGGGCCCGTAAGCATAGTGAAACAGAAGCGTTTTGTACATTGTGTAACAAAACGTTCACAATAAATAAAGGCTTCCAAGCGATCGATCAACATTCGAATACCACAAAACATAAGGAGGCGTGGATGCTTCTTAACGGCTCAGATCAACTGAGAATTTGTGTTGTACCTGAATCTGATCGCACTAGGGCCGGACCTGCAGAAAATATCTCGGCCAAACCAGCGGTTGGGAAGTTGCGGATGTTGAGCACACGAGATGCAGCAGCTAATGCCGAACTCATATGGGTCCTGAAATGCATCGCATCTGATTTTCCTGCCGTTTCCTGTGATGGTATCCGAGATACATTCAATGCAATGTTTCCTAACGCAGTTCCCAGCGATTTTTCGCTGAGCCAAACCAAAGTTCGGTATCTGGTATCCGATGCATTAGCGCCGCATTTTCGAGCAACACAGCTGAACGAAGCCCGCGATTGTCTTCTTACGTTGTGTTATGATGAGACAACGAATTCTGCAGGGCGGAAGGAACTACAAACGATCATCCGATATTGGTCCGAACAGAAGTCGCAGATTGTGTCAGCTCATTTGCAAACATTTTTCATCGGTTCGGCTACAGCTGAAGACATTCTACAGAAACTGAATGCAGCACTGCATAATGCTGGCATACCGAGGAAGAATCTTTTGATGCTTGGTAAGTTCGCTTCTATGCGGGGCATTTATTTCTAAATAATTAAACACAAATCATTGTTAAATATTTGACGTAATTGCAAAGACATGACTTTGAATAGGGAAGATATTTTTTAAAAATGCGTGGATCATAACTTGATAGAATTTACGCTTGAGATGGTTGGGGGTGTATGTGACAAAATTGAAGTTTCGAGAAAATGGGCTTCAAAAGTAAGAAATTTTTTTTCCATACAAATTATATGGGACTACTGAAAATAGATTTTTCTAGGAATTCTTCAAATTTTTCTATCAGCCGTAGAAAAAAATCTAAAAATAGCGGAAAGATGCTCGGATGTAGAAACCAAATTGTTTTTGCTGCTGCGTAGACTGCCACGGCCGTTAAAAATCACATTCCAAGTGCTAAAAATAGCATTAGAAAGCTTGATATCTATAGTACTTTTGGGATATTTAACTTAATATCGACCAAGATGTCACTTACACCCCTTTGCTTAAGGGCCCTCACTAATTAGATAAATTTCTTTTTTGAGACAATCATACCTTTTGGAACATAATTATACTGCTCACAAATTACCTTACTCAACATATCTTATCAACTTCTATTACAGGCAGTGACGGACCCAACGTGAACAAGAAGATTGAACGGCTAATGAATGATCAACTGCTTGACGAACGAAAAAGTCGCTGTTGAATATTGGAACTTGTAATATTCACACGCTTCACAACGCCTTCCAAAAAGGTATCGAAGAGTTGGGGACCTACGCATCGGAACTTATCATTGCCGTATATTACTTTTTCAAAGGATGGCCGTTAAGGTTAGAAGATTTTGAGAAAGTGCAGGCTGAACTGAGATTGCCCACTAACAGTTTCATCAAACACGTTTCCTCTCGGTGGTTGACGTTGGAAGAATCAGCGAATAGAATCATTCAACAATGGCCGGCATTGGTGAAATATTTTACCAGCTTCGTTCCTAAGAAACGCGCTGCGTTAACAAAAACACCATCCTATGGCAGGATAATGAAATTTTTGAACAACCCGACCATGAAAGCTGAAGTACTGTTCGTAGCATCAAGTGCACGCATCTTCACCAGGTTTACTGGTAAGTAATACCTATCTTAATAAATCTAGTTGTCGATAAAATCAAGGATCGGATTCAGATCCATGTGAAACATCATCTCAATCTAATAAATCATTCAATACAAAATGGTAAATTTGTTGAATAGAAACAGTGTAAAGGGTTTTTACGTAAATAACTAAAAGGTATTCGATATTATATACTATTTATTCCATTAAATGGGTTCTTTAAATATGCCTCCTAGGGGCACGTAATGTCGTGACATGCGGACCGGTGCGCCGGATTTAAAGTACAAGCATTGTACTTAATGTAATTAATCTCGTAATTAATGAACTTTAAAGTTGGACTGAAAGTAATTAAAAATATTTTTCTGTACTGAACGTAATTAAAATACTGAAGATGTAATTTAAGGTACTGATAGTACAAATATTGGACTTTAATTACGAAATTACGACTGTAATTAATGTACTTAATAATAAGTACGGCGTAATTAAAGTACTGAAAGTTGTAATTAATGTAATTAATTTTTGCCTGCGTCGGATTTAAAGGTTATTGCGTGCCCCTCGTATGCCTCTTCGATGTCTGGTAACAAATCAAAACATTCGCCATATACCTATATTATATTCAAAAATATAATAAACTAATTTATTAATGCAATTAATGTAATAAATAACTAGATTCTTCCTCTTTCTGGCATTACATCCCGATTGGGACAGAGCCTGCTTCTCAGCTTAGTGTTCTATGTGCACTTCCACATTTTTATTCACCGAGAGCTTTCATTGCCAATTATACCATTTTCGCATTCGTATTTCGTGTGGCAAGCATGATAATACATTATGCCCAAGGAATCTAGAAAACTTTCAACACGACAATTTCTTGGACCAGACCGAGAATCGAACCCAGACACCTTCAGCATGGTCTTGCTTTGTAGACACGCATGTTTCCGCTGAGCTAAGGAAGGACCCTAAATATAGCTTGATTATATTTCTATTTCAACAAAAATGCAGTTATAGCTGCGGGTCTCAAGTAAAACAATTGAATTTTAAAATCTGTTACAATGAGGCTTTCATTCGAGCAATACAAATAAATTGTTTTCTAATTACTTAATTACAAGTTGTTGTCACGGCAAACGTTGTATTTCATCAAATAAAATAAAATTAATGATTCAAAATTGATAAGCTAGTTGTCGAATTAGTTTGGAATATGTACTTCAGTGCATTTATTTTGATTGTTTTTTGTCTTTTCTTTCGGGTACGATTGCTGTGAAGTACTTGAAGTACTTGTTACTTGTTGTTTACAAGTCTGTTGTTTGTCCTAAATTTCTTGAGAGTAGGAGCCGTGCCGTATTTTTTGAAGAAATTTATTAGATTTTTTTTTATTTCTTTATTATAGTGACTTTCAGGAGGCTGGTTCGTCAATTTATTAGACGAATAACGGGAAAGCGGGGAAAATTTCTCAAGTAAATCCCGATAAGAAATTCCAAGGAATCAGGTATCCCTGAAAAAAAAAGTGGATAGAAAAACAATTCACGAAGATATTTTTATGCACTATTTAGAAAAATTCTAGAAGATCTTAGCAAGATTTTTTTAAAATTGATAAATGAATATCGGCTTAGATTTCTAGAAAATTTTCAAAAAGCTTCGGGTAAGAACTCAAAAACTTGTTTGCCAAGAAAACTTCGGAATAATCCCACACCGAAATTCCCTAATGAATTGTATATACATTTCTTAGAGGAATCCCTTCTAAATTCTGAAATTTATTTATTCTTGTGTGAAATGAATTGAGTTTATAGTATTCATCCTAAGTTAATACCAAAACTTAATACTAGTTGACCCGACAAACGCCTCAAAAGAAAAAGCAATGGTGTTATTTTATAAAGTTTTGTATTTTTCTTTCCGATATTTTCATCAGTGAATGTTTCTGCACCGCACACTAGATCATTTGTTCTCTAGATCTAGCTTTCCTCTCAAATTTTTAACTTTTTAGCTTATTTTTTTATTTGCTTTTAGTTTATTTTTCCTATTATGTAAACACTGTAGAGGTTGCTGAAATATGGTTGTATAGGTGATGTGTTTTCATCGTAAACTGATTTTGTTATGAAATGTGTACGATGACAGCAAGGATTTTCTATGCGAATGTTAAACGTTTTTCGATTTATTCGCAAAGTCGGCTCAAATCGATGCATCCATTCGCGCGGTAAATCGTGCAAAAGAATTCTAGGTGCATTGTTATTATATACTATAGATCCTTAAAAATATGGTACTCTAAAAACAATATGATGAGAAAAATATTGATAAGTAATAAAATCATTGAAGTAGGGTTATATTAGTCTCAAAGATTCAAAATGATTTCAGTGATTTGATATAATTACTATACATACCTTTACGTTTGAATTGATACAATTATATTTTACCTTTAAAATCCATAGTTCCGAAAACTTATACTACAACGAATCTATTTGTAGGTTTCTTCCAGAGAGAAGAACCACTTATCCATCTATTGTATTCTGAGCTCGAACGGTTAGTACGTACCATCGCCAGCAGAACCTGTAAGTCAGATGTATGGCCTGCCAATACATCACTTCCAGCGGATATTTTTGATAATATTGAGAACCTGCTGCCTTTCGAAAATGTTGTTGTTGGAGATGATGCAATGACCGAGCTGAAAACAATGAAGGATATTGACAAACTCAGCTTCTTGAACAAGGTCAGAAAACATTATGTTGCTGCTGGTAAGCACGTTATCAAAAAGTCTGGTTTACAGAATATGTTCATCAAATACTGCCAATGCCTCAATCCATCAGCACCCGACGTCAACCGAAGTTCGAAATATATCTTGCAAGTGGCCAAGTCCTTGCCGGTAGAAATTAACTACGATTTACTCGTCGACGAATGGAACCTTCTGAAGCTCGAGGTGGTAAGGGGAGAAAGCGATATCGGCAGAATTGATGACTACTGGAACACATTTTTTGTTTTAAAAACAGCCGGTGGTGTACAGAAATATCCATTGGTCTCCAAGGTAGTCAAAGCGGCTTTGGCAGCTTCCCACGGCAACGCCGATGTTGAGCGAGGTTTCTCGGCATCCGGCAGGATCCTTACGGAAAATCGGGCTTCAATGTCTGAAAGGACATTGAATGCGTTCATGACGGTCAAATCCGCAATGCGAACGTTTGGAAAACAACCACATCTGGTTCCAATTTCAAAAGAACTGCTCATGATGGCGCATAAAGCTTACGCAAACTATAAGCAGTATTTGGAGGATGAGAGGCGGAAGAAAGCAGCTGAAGCGGATGAGAAATTGAAGGAGCAAGAGCGGAAGGACGCAGAGAAACAAACATTAAAGCAGATGAATAACCTGAAAGTATCTATTGAGAAAAAGAGGAGGAACTGAAGGAACTACGGAAAGAAGAGGAAAAGAAAAAGCAAACTGCTGATAGGTATGCTTACAACAACCAAGAGTAAACTTAAAATTGTGAATCTAAATAAAAAAATATTTTTTACAGATTGTTTGCAGAAGCCAACTGCCGCCTCAAAAAGCGATTGAGAAACGTGACATGCAGGAGGTCGTGTTAGCTCAGGCAATGCTGGAGGGCGTTTCTACAGTGCGCAAGCAACAGGCCACACAGAAAAGGGCCGCGGATCATGCAGAAGATATTGTAGCGAAAAAGAAGGGTCGCCTAATTACCAGCTTTTTCAGCAAGAAAGCTGACAAATAGCAGAACAACATACTGATGGTCCCCATTCAGTATGTGGTCGAACTGGACGGCCAAAGGGGACCACAGCCTATGTCTGTCGACCAAATAAAGTTCATTTTAGTTGTCCATTTTAATATTCGGAAGTCTTTTTTATGGTCACTATTTAGTCACTATTGGGTCACTATTTGGTCACTATTTCTAAGATTTTAGTCACTAAAGTCACTATTATTTCCCTATAAGTCCGCTACGAGCCCTGTGAGAATCGTGACCTGGCACAGCACCAACCCAACAAACATCGGTGTTTCATTAGAGCTTGTTCAAGCAAATTTGGAGAAGTTATTCAGGTGTTTCTTCTAGAATTGCTGAATAGTTTCTCCAAATTTGTTTGAACAAGCTTTAATTCAACACCGATGTTTGTTGGGAACTTAACGAATTAGAGAATCAAATGCGTGAATTAATAATAGCGATGCAACAACGCGACCAGCGAATTATTGAGCTTGAAGCAAATTTTTTTTTTTTTTTTTTTTTTGTCTTGATTATCGAGATTTTCAGCCTCGGGCTGGTTCATCTCCCGTCGTAGTCAGTCAAACACCAGTTTTGGGCATTTTCATAACTTCTCCGGGGGTGAGATTCGAACTCGTGACTTAGGCGTGAGAGGTATGGATGTTAATCAATACGCCGGGGTCGTCCCCAGCTTGAAGCACATGCAGAGCGACAACAAATGGCTGTCCAAGAGGCAGAAAACTTGGCTGCAGCCCAAGCAGCCAGCGCTCATCAGCAACACCCGGTGGAAAATGCCTTACGTGCACTTCAAACTCCGCAAATTCTTAAAATCTTACCACCGTTTGATGGTAATCCTCTTAAATTACACTCTTTCATTAGATCCATCGATGATCTAATGCCGGAGATAGAAACAGTTAGGGGTACACCAGCCTGTAGCATACCTTAAATCATAGGCGCCATAAAATTGCAGACAAACTGTAATAAATTTAACACACCAATAACACACCAATATTACCAGTAACGAAAGAATCAAGTTCTTAGTCGGAAGTGACCCATACGGGAGACCCGCAAATAAGAATAGAGAACAATCAAGATTATCACAGTGCTATGTTAGAACACCATGAGTGGTTAGCCGTCATAATATTAGCAACTGTAATAGTGCAATTACTAATAGGTTAAACTTCTAGGTTCTAGGTTAAAACTTAACACCAACATCGAGGAGGAGACCGAACTCATCAAGCAACTGATTCTTCCTGGGTGAGTAAACCCCAAAAGGCAATGAATGAAAATTAATGACATACATGTCAATATATAGTTACGGAACATCATGCATCAGCCATCTGGCATGCTCCTCAATAAATGGAGCAAGGACCAGCGCATCCTCTAAAGCCTTAGATTCTCTTTTACATCTTCTACCCTTGCACCAATTCGTGCAACTTGAAGCAGAAAAAGGTGCCCTCAGGCTTAAGCGCGTAAAAAGATTTCGAGATGGAGATCTCACCGGACATTTACGAATCCTTAGATTTTCAACTGAACACTTTATTAAGCATGAATGAAGACTGGGTAGTAATATAGATAAATAATCAAATACTCCGTTATAACTTACCAACTGGTTGATCTAGCTTTATTCTCATCACAACAAATCATCTGACGTTTCTGGCACAGCTTACTGTGAAGACTATAACATTGCTGATAAGTATCACAGCCGTGGTGACACAAAATTGAAACAAGGAACAAGAACTTGATTGGTACTAATAAGCGTGTATTCACTTCAGATGCAAAGTAAGGAATGAGATATTTTTCACTTGTTGATTTGGTTAAACAAGCAACCGCCCAGTTGGTTGCTAGGTTGCTTTGCAGCTCGGTTGCTCCAACATCTGAGGCTGTGTTGCTGTGATCCAACAATTGCGCGATCCAAACAAAATAGTATTCGAACATAGTGTGAAGGCTGATATGAACCGAGAAATAAAGCACGGTTAGCATCTTCGAACAAACACACTCGTCGATACACAAAGTCCTTATTGTGTTAATATAAAAATGGATCGGTAATGGACACGAACAAATGCATTGGTATGTTCCCTCCGAAGTGATTTAAACCAATCGCAGCAGATGGGAAGAAGGAGATCCTAAAACTCGTCACACCTTGTAAAAGAATCACACTCAGCCTACTCAGTTTAAACAAAACAAATCTAAGTACGTTGACTGGTAAAAATATAGGTAAGCTGACAGGTGACATTTGTCGCTTCTGTAATATTGAAGTTGAAACTTCGGAACATTTACTGCATCAATGCAGTGCTTTATTTCAGCGAAGTTTGCGGATTCTCGATTCCGTTCTGTGACAATTTCATGCTGGATGCGTGGGAGTACTTGTTCAGCGTAACTCGCTCAGGAAGAAGGATAAAAAGCTGATTGACACTACGTCAGACGTGCTTCCGTGCTGTGGTTCATGCCAAAATCTTATCACGGCTCACTTTGACTTCGATGTGCTTAAAATGAAATCCCAACCTGGCGATTCTCGCACTGGAATTTCTAATGATTATTTCCAACCAACTGGTACACCCAGATTCCCAAAAAATTATCAGAAATTAAGCCCATTTCAAATTCATATGACGAGGTTTATGTTGCAAGACAAGAAATTAAGAATAAAACAAATCTGTTAAATAAACTAAATCTGTTCAATTGCCCATTAGAGCTGGTGTTCCTCAAGGTAGCATACTTGGGCCAATACTATATAACATTTTCACTTCAGATCTCCCTGATTTACCTCAGGGGTGTCAAAAATTTTGCTTTGCTGATGACACAGGCATTTCCGCTAAAGGAAAAAGTCTTCGTGTTATATCCAGGAGGCTACAAAAAAGCTTGGATATTATTACAAATTATTTTCAAAAATGGAAGATTTCTCCTAATGCTTCCAAAACTCAACTTATAATATTCCCACACAAGCCTAGAGCTGCATTTTTGAAACCTAGTAATAGTCATATGGTCACTATGAACGGAGTTCCAATTTCTTGGTCAAGTCAAGTAAAATATCTTGGACTAATACTTGATCAAAAATTGACTTTTAAAGATCACATTGAGGGCATTCAAGCCAAATGTAATAAGTACATAAGATGTTTGTATCCTCTTATAAACAGAAAATCCAAACTTTGTTTAAAGAACAAACTTCTAATATCCAAACAAATTTTTAGACCGGCCATGCTTTATGCTGTGCCAATATGGTCTAGTTGTTGCGCAACTAGGAAAAAAGCACTTCAAAGGATTCAGAAAAAAGTTCTGAAAATGATTTTGAAGCTGCCACCCTGGTTCAGTACTATTGAATTACATAGAATTTCAAACGTTGAGACTCTAGAAGAAATGTCCAACAAAATAATTCATAATTTTAGACAAAAATCATTGCAATCTTCAATTGCAATGATCAATTCTCTCTATAGATAAGAACTAGTTTTAAGAAATCAACTGTAATTCTGACACGCAGGCAAAATAAACCCTGTTAAAAATTCTGAATAGACAAGGTAAAAATAATATTAACACAGTTAGATATTAATGATAGCATATAAGGTTGAAATGTTAATTACTTAGCAGGATCATCTAGGATAATATATGAATGTAAAATAATGTAAAATTTGGAATAAATAAAGAGTTGAATAAATTAGTTTCTTCTAGAACTCCTGAACGGAGCAGTTTAGTTTTTTTAATACCTTCGAGCGACTCAGTAGGCTAATACTGAGTGAAGACACTAATAGAATATAAATTTGTCATTCATCAGCATATGGGACATTAATCGCACAGAGAGAAGAGAGGACAAAGGAATTCTCTCACCGCAGGAGAGAGAGAGAGAGCCCGCACCGACCTTAAGTCACCGAGTGCATTGTATCGTTGTCAATCACTAGAGTAGATAGAAGAGCAAGAGGCTAGACCGATGAAACAGAGCGAAGTTTATCTGTCATTCCAGTTTGAACAAGCGACACGTTCGGTCGTGTTTATCGCTCGTGCTCTGAAAAGTTTGTTGGTTTAATTTCTTTCGCTCTTTTGTTTAGATAGTAGTGCACTGTTCCCTCTCGCGTTGTGTGAAACACAGTCCAACTCCGGTATGGGGAAGCCACCGCGTAGTGACGTCGGCACAAGCTCGACTGGGAATCGTTCCCGTTTGAATTCATCCGATGATGTGTTGTCATCGAAGAAGCTTTTAGCCAACAACCGGTACGCCGTTCTGGAAAACGGCGATACACCGAAAATAGAGAACAAGGAGAAAATGATTCCCAGAAAGCTTACTGGATAAGGTGTACTATTACATCAATAAGGGCCTACGATGCACAATTCAGCTCTGCTCGCAGGGTTACAAGTTGATACTTTCGGTGCTACCCCATTACAACGCTGTCAAAGAAATCTTGAAGCAAATGAATGACATTGAAGCGAACAAACCGTTCAAGGTGGTTTTGCGTGGCCTCCCGGAGAAGAAAACGTACTTGACTTCACTATGTGATATTGCGATGAAGTCATCGAAAGAAAAATATCCACGTCAATGAAATCAATAACGTCGGGTATGGTATAGCCGAGGACTTGAAATTTTTGAATGGCGAAATTAAACATGTCAGTGAACTGACAGAGCGCATATCATCCAGTAGCAATATCAATATCAATCAATTATCGTTAGCAATAAGATATATTGGATGAGCTGAAATCTTTATCAGCGAGCATATTGACCATCGAATCAAAAGTAGTAAACTGCTCTCCGGAATCGGTGGATTCTTTAGAATATGAGCTAAATTCTAGGCTAAACTCTATAAATGAAGTTCAAATAATCGATCCATCAGGCTGGCGCATGCTTGGTACGATAAGAGTATTTAAAGCTGATTGGACAGATTTCGATAAACGGAAACAGCATCGTTTAAACATGCAAAAGCAGGCTGAAAAAGGAAGAAAGCGTAGGAAAGAAGCACGAAATAAATATTTGAACGTCCAGCACAGCAGCAACCATAGGAATTTTACCAACAGCCAGATCACAGCTTTTTGCCAGCCGGATAGAATACTTCTTGCAACAGCAAAGGAGAGACTGCTACATCACCGGCCAATACAGTTCCAGAAAGGAGAAATTCTGAATCCCCACCCGGTGCAGGACGGATTACCACGATCTACTCCCGCCAGGCAACCCATCTGGAATTCTCCCGGATGTTCTTCAGACCCTTCGACAGCTTGTTGTGAGGCATGCCATATTCAGCATTCGTGTTTTCGACGCAACTTCTTAGGCGAAGGATATGACGACGAAATTACTGCGGAGGAGACATTTTTTAAGACTTGGCGAACTCAGGACAGCAAACAGGAATGGTAAATAGTTTTAATACAAACGATTCTAGTGTTATTTCACAATCAGCGTGTGGAATTCTAGTATATTGTCAGAATTTTAATCGTATGAGAAGCGCCGCTAAGATTAACGAAATTTGGAAAAAGATTTTAAGTTGTTCTTACACAGTGATTCTTGCAAATGAAACTAGCTGGGATGAAGATGTAGGAAGCGCGGAGGTCTTTGGTAATAGATTTAATGTCTATCGGGATGACCGTAATTATCAATGGTCGTTCTAGTCGCTGTTTCAAACACTTTGAACTCTGAAATAATAGTTATACCAAAATTTAAAGAATTTGAACACGTGTGGGCAAAAGTTCAAGTCACGGGTGAAACACATATTTTTGTTTCGGTTTACTTTCCTCCAAACAATGCCCGTAAAGACATATACGATAAGTTTTTCGGTGTTGTTGAAGAAATTATGTCTAGCTCACCACCAGAAGTTAAACTACATGTTTATGGTGATTTTAACCAACGAAATGTTGACTTCATTCCAGACATGGATAACGAATACATATTACTCCCAGTTTTTGGAGAAAACGAAACGTTAATTTTTTTTTGTTTGACAAAATTGCAAATTTAGGACTAAATCAAATTAACCATGTTAAAAATCAACAAAATTCTAATGTCTGACAAATGTCTGATTTCGCAATAGCGATGCTCTACTGTTTGATAAGACGTTTCAGTTTACCTGTCGCGCTAAACGTCTGAAGTGTCAGAACAAACAGTGCAAAATCCTGTACCAACAATGTCGGAAGGAATTAATACTTCTGCGTTCGATTTGCTCCTCGGTAAGTGCATTAGTTCCTTAAAATAAGGTTATATAAATCAAAATATATCTTGAATATTGGTCGTTTCTTGCAGCCGCAGCCACAACAATATTTTCATCACATCCGGATCAATCATCAGCAGCACAATTTGAGGAAGTTGCTATATATGGTAGCCAGCTGTAGTAGAAATACTACCTTCTCTGAATTCCCATGTCCTTTCCCATAACATCCCAACAATGTGCACATCCCAAGCAGCACACTACGGCCATAATTAGTTGTAGTAACTTGATTATGACTTAGCAAGTCATATTTATGATATCTCAACCGAATGGCAACAAGTGTGCTACTAGGGATGGTTAACATGTGTCAAGTCCAATCCAAAGTAAACCTATTCCACCATTCTTTGTTTAAATTACGTGTCCTTAAATTCTGTGACATAGTTTATTATCCAAGCTGAGACTTCCGCAGTTAAACTAACAATGAAGCGTATTTTACAAATATCCAAATATTTGTTACAGTTGTTTTCCATACTCGTTCGCTTCGCTCACGTCGCATTCCTCTTCAGAACCTTCCTTGTACCGATTCTAGTTAAATAAATCCGTTCTCAGTTAAAACCTATAACGAGGCATACGTATATCAATATCCGAAGTCCGATCATGCCTCAGTATAGTATTGAGAGAAAGGTCTCATGGTTCGAACTCAATAGAATCCTTTGAGTTCTTCGCTTTACTCTTTCATATCAGATTCTTGAAGAAGGTCTACTTAGGAACTCTGATTAGAAATAGTTGGAATCTACCTTGCACGCGCATACTCTAACACTAAACATAAACTATAAGGCTATTCTTGGAACAAAATTCTGATTTTTTGGAGAAATCTAAGTTGAATTTTTTGAATGACTTCCATGATTTCAGATGAAATTCCTAATTTTAAAAATTCCACAAGGTTTTGCGGAATTATTTTTAAAATTTTGTCGAGGATGTCTGCAAGTTTTCCTCAATATAGTTCTCCAGAAAATACTTCAATAATTTCTTAAGAATTCCGCTGGATCAGTGTTTGTTTCAAGGTTCCTTAAGAGAATTTCCTTCGGCAGAACTTCCTACAGGGATTTCTACAAAAATACTGTTCATCCAATTTGGATGCACATTCATGCATTCACGCAGAGGATTGCAGCAAGCCGTGCTTCGGAACTGACGTGTTTTGTTTTTGCTGCGTCGTTTTCGCGAACAAAAATCAAACAATAATTCGCAATTTAACTCTAACTAACAATGAAATCATTAAATAGATGCGTGCTTTGGGAAAGACGTAGGGAATACAATCGAGCAAATTTTTTAGAGTGGCTCCCTCGTTGGTAACACCAACGATGGCCTACATCAACCTTAAAACAACCATAGGTGATTTCCCTTTTTTAATCGATACCGGCGCAAATATTAATCTAATCCACCCTATGTTAGCCAACAATTACTCACTTCAAAAACCGTATTATTTCGAGGCTAACAATATTGGTAGTGCCAATGGAAAGTTCAAGGCTAACAAAACAATCGACATAAACTTTTTTCATCCCAAAATAGGATGAGGACACCTCCATTCCTGAGGACACCTATAAAGGCCTTAATGCGTTAATCAAACGCTACTACCTTGTCGCTCGCCCAACCGACGCTAACAAGTGAACCTTTGCTTGTCGCCTACTAAACCTACAAGCCCATAGACCACGGATAAGGTTTAAGGAATATTACATGATTTCCACCCATTTTTTCATGGGATTATTGGAACGGGCGTACTAAATGCCCTTAATGCAAAACTCGATCTGGGAAGCAATACGTTGCAACTAAACAAAGGGAATGAGTCTTTGAACGTCTCACTTCTACAATATTCCCCCCAGCAAACGATAACGAAAGCATCAAATAACATCAGCCACCAAACCACACCTCATGAAGCTCAAACGGCTTGCCAAGCAAACCCAACTGAGCATGCATACCGAACGGCTCATCTTTCATCACTCGAGAAAGAACAGCTGTTAAGTGTATTGAACCGGTATGAGGAAGTATTCCACAAGCCGGATGCAAAATTGACGTGTAGCACAGTCGTTGAGTGTAGTATTTAACACCGTTGATGAAATTCCTATTCACCAAAAAGTTTATCCATACCCTGCTGCATATGCTGCCGAGGTGAATAAACAAGTTGACCAGCTTCTTCAAGATGGCATTATAAGACCATCACGATCCACCTGGACATCACCAGTGTGGATCGTTCCAAAAAAATCAGATGCTTCCGGAGAGAAAAAAATTCGAATGGTAGTAGACTACCGCAAATTAAATGAGAAAACTATTTCAGACAGGTATCCTATGCCTGGAATAAATTATGTAATTGACCAATTAAAAGGTCAACAATATTTTATTATGGTTTCAGTTGAAAATCGAATTTATCGACTAGCGACAATCGATTTCACTCACGTTCTGTACGTTATACCTAATGTCGGAAGTAGTGCGCTGTACAGCGCATCTGATGCGCCATACAGCGCACTACTTCCGACATTAGGTAAAACATACAGAACGAGAGTAAAATCGATTGTCGCTAGTCGATAAATTCGGTTTTCAACTGAAACCATAATATCACCCTGGATTTAGCCTCTGGTTTTCACCAGATAAAAATGAAAGAGGGCGACATCGAGAAAACCGCATTCTCGATTAATAACGGCAAGTATGAATTCACTCGCATGCCGTGTGGCCTTAAAAATGCTCCCGCAATTTTCCAACGAGCAATCGATGACGTTTTGAGGGAACATATAGGCAAAATATGTTACGTCTACATTGACGACGTAATCATATTTGGAACATCACTCGACGAAGTCCTTAAAAATCTCGAAATTATTCTGAAAGCTTTAAATAGCGCTAACCTAAAAATTCAATTAGACAAGTCGGAATTTTTACATAAGGAAATTGAATTTCTCGGTTACGTTATCACGTCTGATGGCCTTAAGCCCAATATAAAGAAAATTGAAGCCATAGAAAAATATCCTGAGCCTACGACTATAAAAGAACTCCGATCATTTTTAGGAATGATGGGGTATTATGGGAGATTCGTAAAGGATTTTGCAAAAATCGCAAAACCCCTTACAAATCTTTTAAGAGGGGAGGGATGTTGTAACATGTGCATCACACATGTTATCAAATCCTTTTAGTTCGTCTCAAAAAGACCACACCAGTGGAATCCATTTCTTAGAAATATTTGTTCATATGCCATCGAACTGCCTATGCAATAAAATGCAAATTATTGCATAAGCATGGTCGATGACTTCCAACAGTTCCCAACAATTCTGACAAGACACAAATGTGTCGTACTCATATTTCACGCTGCGACAAGCGAACTTGGCGCATCGTTGCCAATCGAGCTAGTTGCTAAGAGCCTTCTCCGCATTCTCTCATTCTCTCTCTCTTCGCCCAAAAATAATATCGATCACTGATTGGTGATCGAGTAAATAACAAACATACATAACTGATTCCCAGTACCTCCTTAGGCTAAGCAGAGTAACTTAAAAATAATTGAATAAACATTCTTAACCAGCAATCAGTCGAGTACACACGTATCTTACTGCTACAGAGTGATGACAGCCTTCTGTACTAAAGTGTAAATAAACTTATTACATGGCTGACCGTGATCAGAGCCTGTAAGTTAAAGACGTTAAGTGAAGTGATATAAGATGGGAAAAACGCATTCAAAGTCTGAAACAGTACACAATGCTGACCCACAAATCAGAATAACTAATACGCAAGAATATCATACTGAAGTGTTAGATCGACATGAATTCATGATGTGGTGCATCTTAAGTGTGGTAGTAGTGCAATTACTAATCACATTATACGTACTGAATAAAAAGCGAGAACATAAACGGGCACTGAAATTCGCAAAAAGCTTAAATGATCTAAATAACGTCGTTTAAGACAATCTCAAAGACTGCAACACCACAAAACTTTAAAACCGTGAAGCGTCGCGTTTGCCCGCGCCAAGTGAGTTTAATTCAAATCGTTCGCATAAGCAGGAAAAAGCGAAAACGATGCCGCAATAGTGCAATGTGTGTCTATCTCATAAACTATCAGAAAAGATCCAGAACGTAACGTTCCTAAATACTGTGTTCGTTAAGGGAAACTGCTACATTAATAGTGATCAATTTGCGCTGAGGATCAGTGATCAGTGATCAGCGCTGAGCATCATCATAGTTTATCTAAATAATTGTCAACAGAGATGAGCGTTGGAGACTGCGTCCGCCATCCATCATCAAAGCGACGGCCGACGAATGATTCAACAACTAAAGCCATAACGTGTTGAGGAGAGCGCCTCCACCTGGACTGTACGTGTGAAGGGACGCAAGCTGATGCCGTTCACCAGCAGAAGCCAGACGATTTTCGCAAATGTGCGCGTAAGGTGAGCACCTCCGCTCATGCACAAATGTACATGAATAGTGAGTAAAATTTAAATAATTTATTAAAGCAATTTCTGACATGTTCATAAATTGTCATGATAGACAAATACAATTCGTTAAAAGCAGTACTTGAAGAACTAAAGTCAAAGAGTCAAATCAGGTCATCAACCAGGATTTTAGATAAAAAATTAGTTACTGCCACGGATTTATACAATCAAATTACTAGTACATTAGGTAATAGTGAAAAACATGCCCTAATACTTGAAAAGGCAAAATTAATATACGAAACTATTATAAGAATAATTAAAGAAAAAAATCAATCGAAACTAAAATCATTCAAAGGAGTGGCTACCGCGATCATTTTCTCAAACAAATTAACCAATCGACTAAAGATGGCGAATGTAATCGAAATAGTAAAAATTATTCCGCAATTAATTGCACCTTTTAATGGTGATGGAGAGAAACTGAATAGTACCATAGCAGCATTAAACGCATGCAAGGGACTTATCACAAACGACAACCGCGCAGTTGCCTGTGGTGGATACCGACGCACAGTGGGACCAAACTCAAAAAAGACGGTCAAAAGTGTTTTCACACTGTTCCTCACATTTTAGCGCTTTGGTGTCTACGGAAAAGTTGTTAGAAATTTTATTTCACATTTTTTTAAAAACTTATCAAAAGTTTTACTTAAGTGATACTTTACTTAAAAAAAACTAACTTTGTGTGAGTACAAGATAGAAGGTTGGTGTCCTCAACAAAGTTTTAGAACTATATATTTAACGAAACTTTGCTGAAGATTGTTAGTACCTATATCGAAAGCATTCTGATATATAATTGATTTAGTATATAGACTTACTTAAAACTTGTTTTTTTACTATATTGTGGCTCAAACTTTACCAGATTGATTGAAAATGTTCAACAAAGTTATCAATATTATTAAAACGCACAACTTTGTTCAAGACGTCATAAGTCTAAATGGCTTTATTTGAGTTTTAAAGCGGATTTAAGTTGAAAAATATACAATTTTTCAACAACAATAACTCAGACACCGGCAAACTTTTGCAACCAAATTTTGAACAGTTTGGTCAATTATCACTTAAAGTATACGTGAACAAAAAATCTGCGCCGGGTATCATCGGGTACATAAAGTTTTCAGTCCATCTTTTCGGGTGTACCTATCTTTTAAATTTTGATAAACTTTTACAAATGTACAAATATTTCGTGAAATCTGTTAAATTCTTCCGGCATCCGTAAAAATTGATTACAAAACGATCTGTTGTCAAGATTCCAGTAAAATATTTCTGAAATCTGTGAATTCATATGAGTGTGCAGTACATAGTGTGATAAATTTCGTAGGCAATGGATTTTCAAGTTTTAATGAAAGTAATCAGATGTATTTAGCTGCTTTGAACGTGTTTAAATTACTGAATATGTAATAAGTGGTATTGCAAGTGTTACTAATGAACTCTGACTATAAAATTTCGCCAGTAATTAATTTACCTAAAAATAAGTACGGTATTATTCAATTTAACAAAGCTGTTATTAATGTCTTTGATATATCTCTGCATAGGAATCAAAACTTATTGCAGGCTCGTCAGTTCTTAGTTCTTTGATTCAGACAAATTTGTTAAAATTAATGTATTTCATTTTTTTAATAGGTTTTGGCTATTTTAGATTGATTTATTGCTATAATAAAAGCTTTAAATCATGTTAATTTTTAATAAAGCCTGACTGATTACCTTCTTCCTCAGCTTCTGTGTCTGAATCAGGCTTGGTCTTGGGAATTTTGCAATCATAATTGGTAGCAGTTCTGTAGAGAAATGAATATATATTTCAGTAATTATGAATATTTGTGATAATGTTCAATTACTGTTAACTTACCTTCGTGCCCGATTTTCTCTATAGCATTTTAAATCTTTGTTGCGGCATTCTTGTGGCTCCTCTGAAAGACTTCCGATTGGTAGTAATGCTGCTTATAATGTCTGCACCGTGTATCAGTATTTGGTGAACAGACTGCGGCATGTAATACCATCCGTATAACTCAACATAGTATTTGGCCGTCTCGTAGTAAAATGCTTTAGAAGAGTCGGTGTTTATTTGCCTGCCACATGCCAGTACGCTCACTATGACAGAAAAGTTCTCAATGATTGTCTCTGCCAACCCGGTAATTTTTCGAATGTGGCTTTCTTGACTGATCTAGACCATCGCTCCAATGGTGTTAAATTGCTTTGGGGATGCTTGGCAAACACAACATTTTTGCGACGAGATTCCGGTCAAAGCAGAGCAAACTTTTTCATCGATCATACTACAAATAATTGTTAGATTCGAAAGTTTTAGATCAAGTTTGGCATTAATCTTTCGATTTGTGCGTCAAGGAATTCCTTTTCATGCAAGGACAATGCAACAGTTTCCTTCTTGAATTGGATTCTAATCGGTCGGCATAACCTTGTAAATGAAGGCATACGACTCATCCACAAAATACGATCTGGATTGCTACGGAGGCGAAGCATTAATGGTAACATAGATGTAATAAAAAATGCACTGTCATCTTAATCTACCCCTTCATACCTTTGCTTGTAGTTTGAATGATCCGATGAGTCGTCAAAACCCCATTTCGATAAAAGCTTAAGATCTTCAAGAGCTACATCATTCAAACCTTCTATCTCCAAAGCCAGAGATAGTATTCGCTGAACTGTGTGATCCAGCAAACTCTGTACGTCAACTACAGCAGATACCTATGTAAAGAACGAATTACCAGTGGGTTAAAAACCCTCCTTCAAATACAACCATAACAAGATACCTCTGAGATGACGATTCTGTTATGGTCTGGCAGACATTTTTCAGGGGCCCCCACAAGATTTTTGTAGCTAGGGTATATTTTTGGAGCGTTGCATTGCTTAGATGTCTTTCGAAGCAGTATCTTTACTGTAATCGCCATCAATAAAAAACGCAAGTCCTTCATCAGCTGTCAACACACGATGCTTTTGTAAATCAGTTTTGGATTTCACTGCTCGACTCATTCGTTTGGTACTGGTAGGACATGCCTGTAATTCTTCTTGCAAAAGTTTAGCCAAATCTTCGCATCCCTCACTTCGAGAATTCATTCCTGCTGCAAACGCCAATTCATTCGCGGTTCCCTGCTGCCTCAATCCTTCAACTCTCCACCTTTTGTTCAGGTCAGAAAACGGTTTTCTAGGCATTCCAACTTTCACATTACCACAAGTAAATGCACTACAATTCAACCAATTCTTGTTGTTACTTCAAAACTTTTCTGTGTTCTTCCTGCCTTATTCCAGCGATTCTTAAATTCAGAGCACAACCTGGACACGTTTTTCTTTATACGCATGCTTTCGTCCTGCGACAAACAGTTTGATTTTTTTTTTTCAGAACGAAATCACGGATATGTTGCATTTTGATAGTACTTGAACTACTATATTTCTGCAGCCACAGTTTGAACAAATGTTTCCGGAGCATTTTCAAATCACACAATCTGAATCAACTGGAAACTCAAACTCAACTGCAATTTGTAAACAAACGAAACAAATGTGGGCTACTTAACCTTTAAATGTGCTAGCCAGCAAGGGTGCGGTTAATTATGTTAGGGATTTAAAAAATATTGATAGAAAACGACATTGATACGCCCGAAAAGACGGACTGAAAACTTTATGTACCCGATGATACCCGGCGCAGATTTTTTGTACACATATACTTTAAGTGATAATTGACCAAACTGTTCAAAATTTGGTTGCAAAAGTTTGCCGGTGTCTGAGTTATTGTTGTTGAAAATATGTATATTTTTTAACTTAAATCCGCTTTAAAACTCAAATAAAGCCATTGAGCCTTATGACGTCGTGAGCAAAGTTGTGCGTTTTAAAAATATTGATAACTTTGTTGAACATTTTCAATCAATCTGGTAAGGTTTTAGCCACAATATAGTAAAAAAACAAGTTTAAAGTAAGTCTATATACTAAATCAATTATATATCAGAATGCTTTCGATATAGGTACTAACAATCTTCAGCAAAGTTTCGTTAAATATATAGTTCTAAAACTTTGTTGAAGACACCAACTTTCTATCTTGTACTCACACAAAGTTAGTTTTTTTAAGTAAAGTATCACTTAAGTAAAACTTTTGATAAGTTTTTAAAAAAATGTGAAATAAAATTTCTAACAACTTTTCCGTAGACACCAAAGCGCTAAAATGTGAGGAACAGTGTGAAAACACTTTTGACCGTCTTTTTTGAAATTGGTCCCAGTGTGCGACGTAGCCACAGTCTTGCTCAACATAAATGCACGTTTGGTAAGCATTACCGATATAAACATCCTACCGCGGGCGACAAACTGCTAATGCTGACGCAGCGTGTGCTACGCGGACTGTCGCCACACGTTTAGCTGTAAGGAAGAGAAAAATACGAAATAAAAATTATTACTGTACCAACCACCGAGTAACTCGAACATATCACATGGCGATCCTGCCAGGAGATGTTGTTAGGGTATTTGGATTGACTTAGGAGGATATTAATAGTGCCACTATCAGTTATTTCTGATAAGTGTACTCACGGTACAGAAGAGCACATTTTAAGGAGTGTTTCGGTTCACGAAGTGCATAGTGTGACGGTTCTACTTAAATACTACACGAAAAATTGATTCGGTCCAACAGAGACCGAACTACAAGAAGATGCCAGGAGAAAAGGCTGATTGAACACTTCCAAGCATTAGCCGGTATCATGGGTTGGTTCTCGGCAGATGAGATCGTTGCGCCGGTCTCGAATAGTGAAAATAAGAATGAAAATCACACAGCGCAAACTGTAGCGTTATGTGTGCTAGCTGCAGTGGCCGTGGGCTACATAGCAGTAAAAATTCTGGCAAAACTACACCGTCAGCAAACAGAACGTGTAGCTGAAAGGGCCGCGAGGTTAGCAACCTTGCCAGCATAAGTGTACAGTAGTATAAACAACAGAAATAGTGACACAAACATTGGACATTAGTTAGTGAAGACATAAAAAAAAAAAAACAAAAAGAAAAAATCATAGTAATGGCAGATAGACGAACTCTGCAAGAAGAAATTGTTAAACAATGTACAGACCATTTCGCTAGAGAACAGCGTTATTGGCAGCGACTGATTGAAAAGAGAAGAAGTGTAGCGGAGGAAGAAATTGTTGCCAAGGAACAAATATTAAATGCAATATTCCAAGTGGGAGCAGTAGCGGCGTTGAAGACGGACAGCAACGAAATTCGGGAGAATCTAATGTGGGAATACCGAGACCTAAAGCTAACGATAAAGGACTACAAGGAATTGGTACCATAATAGACGAAGAATGAAGGGAACTGCCAATCCAGGAAAGCACGAGAAAGCCAAATGGATGAAACAATGGGAAGTATCGTAAAATGATAAGTTAAGTTACATTATATAAAAAAAAAAAAAGGAAAATTTATTTTAGGTAATACATGGAACAGTACCACAAACCATGAGAAGGTACTGAAAAACGTAAGTAAATTTAACCATATTAAAGGGTAGATAACATGGAATGGATAAATTTTTCGAGATACAAGATGTGTGCTGTACGCAACTATCATGATTTCCCATGCTGACGAATTCCTTAGAATCACTTCAACTTAGGTGACAAACGACGATTTCTATATTTCAAAACCCTCCAAGTACAAACATGCATACTAGAAGAGTGCATAATTTATTTCCCATCATCCTATTCCAAACCATTTCCCACAGCACATGCATTCTATTTCTTTCAACACCACTCAACTCGAACCAACTTCGTCACCTCGAGGTTCTCGCGCGCGATTGACATTACACAGCAATTCTACTTTCTGTTCTAGTTTCACATTAGCGAGTAACGACATACCCAGTAACCCACTGATCAACATTCTGTTCTGATTGACTTAAACTCACCACGCTCTCAAGCTGAATACTTTCTCTCACTCAATAGAATAGAACGACGCGACAGTTAATCCTTCCTTGTCTAATTAACTCAAACCGACGCCGACGAACCAATCAGAAGACTGTACGACGAATGGTTGTAAAAGTAACGCCTCCGACGCCTAGCTAGATAGTCATTCTGTATTTGTATTCTATTACCTTTAATTATCTATGTGTTGACTGAATGTAAAATGTTAATTTTATAAAAACTATAGACGATACTAATAAACGGCATTCTTTTTCTTGAACTAAACAAACAAGTTTGTTTTAAGTGTTACCAGCAAAACAAAGCATTCGGCCCCCAAAACCAAATAAGCGAAACAGAACCCCTTATGGAAAAGGCCAAAGAGATTCAAAAAATAAGACCTTAAACACAGATAGGAACAAATTGTTTGGTATTTTGCCAAAATTTCAATCGAATGAGATGAAAGAAATTCAAAATGAAATTATGTGTTGTTCCTAATTTTGGCAAATGAAACCAATTGGGATAGTAGTGTACGAAGTGAAGAAGTTTTTGGAAGCAGATAAAATATTTAAAGGAATGACAGAAATTTTCAAATGTCTGAAAAAAAAGTCAGGAAGGGGTGTTCTTATTGCCGCCTCGGTCAATTTGAACTCCGAAAGGATCACTACGTTGAAATGTAAAGAATTTGAACATGTATGGATGAAGGTGCATATCGCAGGTGAAACACGTGTTTTTATCTGTGTATTTTACTCCAAACAATGCTCGTAAAGACGAGTGTGAATTTTTTTACAATATTCCTGAAGAAATCTTGTCCAACCTTGCCCCAGAAGTAACACTTCACATACCTATATGGAAACTTTAATCAGCGTACTGTTGACTTTGTTCTACACCTTGAAAATGGGAGCATCTCAAACGTCCCTGTTTTGGACTCCGAGGAATGCTTAGATGGGTTCTACAAAGGACGTTCAACTAATACAGGCTTACTTAAATTCGTTAACTACACGTTGATTGCAATGGATAACGGAAACCACGTAGAAGCTCTCTATACAGTTTTTATTAAGGCATTTGATCGGATTGACATTCTCATGCTACTATTCAAATTACAAAAAATGGGTATTGAGTCAGGCTTCTCAAATGGCTCATATGTTACCTAGCTAATCGACAACAAATAGTAAGATTTTGAAGGGAAAGAAATCAAATCCTTTTCAAGTCTCCTCCGGTTTTCCCCAAAGATCCCATCTGGGCTCTCTTTTGTTCATTCTTTTCGTAAATGATATTTCATTCATTCTTAAGACTGTAAAAGTTTTAGTATATGCCGACGATATAAAACTCGTTCTAGAAATGAGAAACAAAGAAAATTACAAGATATTTCATGAAGAAATATTGCGGAGATTCCACCTCCTTAGACCCCTACGCGAGAATTATTCGCGTGAAATGTTTTACCGTGTCACACACACATATGCAACAAAGCAGTTTAAAAAAATAATAATAATAGGAAGTGCAAAAAGTGAATTTTTCTTTAACCATATAAAGTGGTTGTAATGTCTGCCCATTTCTGGGTATTCAGAGTTAACGGTGTGCTGTCAGCCACTCACCAACACAATCAAAACATTGTCGATCAATGCAAGGTGAGAACTTTACGAAATATACACGGTTACTGGCTAAAACCCATTAATACTATACGCATATAGTATTATACGCATTTTTCAACACCACACGTAAATGTCAACCAATGGGTATAATTTGATTTGCCAAAATGGGTAAAAAAATACCCATCGGTGAGAACTTATAAGCAGGAAAAAAATGGGTGAAAAATAGTTATGAAAATTATTTAATTCTCTTCAGTCGTTTGTGCGTTGCGATTCAGTTGAGTCTCGAATCAAATAAATCCGGTTCGAAATCTGCCAATAAAGGCAATTCAACAAATAAGCTGAGCAAAAGTGGACAGTTGATCCAGCTGGTATGTAAAAGATTCCTAAATATATGAATAAATAAATTTAAAATAATCAATTTCCAAAACCACCATTTTAAGATTGTTTGAAAAATGGAAGAGCTTCGAAAGAAACTGGACTTCGAGTCTTACAAAAAACTAATAAACGTAAGAAAACTAATAAAGGAAACTGTCATATAAACTTAAGGTCAATAGCAGGGTAGTAGGAGTGAAGCGCCTTGTCTCTTTATTTGCTGAATCGCTAACTGCTGACATAAACAAGTGATTGAGGAACACATTCGAATTGTTTAGTGTTCCAACGAATGGGCTATGTCATTTTCTAGGTTGTTCACAGTAGCTTTTGCTGATATTTCTTTTAACATATTAACATATATATAAAGCTGTTCAATAAAAAATATTTAGAAATATATCGACTATCTACGACTATTTTTATTTCCAAAGGATAATTTTTCGAAAGCACACGATTTCATTATAAATTTATCTATTCATGATTCAAAAATGGATGTTTTTTACCCATTTTGTAAAAAAAAAGTTTACCCTGATGGGTAAAAAAATACTCATTTTTTTACGGAAGTGGCCCGTACTAATTAATGGGTTATTCGCGTTTACCCATTAAATGAGGAGTGGCGATTATAGCGAAAGTGAGTACTATAGTACCCATTAATGGGTTTTAGCCAGTAACCGTATAAGTGCTGTTGTTTTTCTCACCAGTCGCTTTTTGATGACTTTGCCTGGAAATGTCACTGCGATGTCACGCAACACAATAAAAGCACACATGCAACCACCATGCAGCTCATCAATCCACCGTAAGATGGATCACGGTGAGCTGTTGAGTTATGAAGTGGAGCAAAAGGAAGAAGGCAGATGTGTATTTTGACAGTTCTAATAAGACCAAAAACAAGCTGATGGAGAAAAAAGTGATGTGCTTGAAACAGTGCGCTTTTGCAGTTGTTAATAATTTTTACTTATTATATTACGTTACGTTTTTATTTATTATATTGCTCAAAATGGTTGATATTAGCCATTTTTGTAGAAAATCTAAGAGCAAGTTAAGAGAGACGGAGAGTGTACGCGGCCAGATAGATTTCCTTCGACGAATGTACCATTGGGTGGAGGTTAGCAAAATACCGGTGAAGTGGAGTGAAGTGAGTTATGTTGCTTTTAGTAAAAATGATGTTTTATGCTATGCGTTGTTGTTATCGTTGTTATTCTTGCTGTGATCCAATGATTATACTTAAAACTATCAAGGTTAGTTGTTTTTATTGATTCATTATTCAATCGGTTGTGAGAATCATAACTATCATATTTTACAGGTGCATAGTTATGTGCCCTTAATCATCATAATCATCATCGTTCCCACGAGGCTGCAGATCATCGCTCCAGTAGACTACAAGTACAACGTAGCATACAAGTGCAGCGTAAACATGAACAGGCGACTCAGCAGACTCCCAGGCACCAACGATCAATGATGTAGGAACCGGACACCTCGAACGTGACATCTGGATGGAAGACATCGCGCCAGCATGTTCCCAGCTGACCTCAGTAATTTAGATTAGGCATTTAGGTTACTTGATTTGGTCTTTGGCGGGGATTGAGAGAGTTCGAGTTAGAGTCGTGAGGAAGTTCGATCTCAGTATTGATTTGTGTGTGCTAGAGTTAAGATCGTAAATTAAACCTGTGCTCCAGGACTTAGTGAATAGTTTCAGAGTTAAGATCATGAATAAAACCTGTGCTCCAGGACTTAGACTCTTTTTTTAAAAATTGAATAATGTGAAATCAAACATAAGTGTATATACCGGCGCATTTGACATTTATCATTTGTCATTTGACATGCGATGTTTTTACCTATACTACCGGTCGAGCTATCGGTAGAGGAGCCGAAGGGCTAAAAGGGAACGAATAATAAACAATAAAGTTAGTCTACTCTGGAACCTCGAGTGAGCTGGTTTTAGCGTGAGAAACGACTTTCTTTACCTTCGGCAGTAGAGTCCGTAGCTACCTAGAGTGTAGCACAGTACAGAAAAGTTTGTGACATTAGATCAAAAGCATATCATATCGCTAATATGCGATGGTTTAAATAGCATGATAATAATGATTATGGCCATTATTGGTATGACTAATCCAGGGAAAAGAAGCAAATCCTGAAGCTACTGCTCCAATGCTTGGAGATACAGAATATGAGTCCGAATACAGTCCGTACAATTTTAACGCGGGTTCTAGCTGTTTTGTTTTGTTTCTTCTACCGTGCATATACATCTTCGCGTAAGCCATTTTTTTTGTTGTCGCCCCCAGTTGAGAACCAAGTCTTGCTCGCGTAAAAATGCCGTGTGTAGTATATAACTGTGTTAGTGAGGATGACCGACTAATCTTCCATTGCTATGGAGCTTGCGGACAAGAATTCCACGCAGCCTGTGCTGGAACTAGGAGAAATAATGAACAACACATTCGATGACAGCAAAACGTGTTTAATAATAGAAAAGTTGAAAATGAAATGTGCATTAAAGCCAGTTACATTGTTGCGGACAAAATAACAACACACTTGAAACCTTTTTCGGACGGTGATTTTGTAAAAAATTGTTTGAAGGCAGTGGTAATAAATAAGTGGACAAGGAATTGGAAAGTATGAAATGTTCATTTTTTGAATTGAATTCGATTAGTAAAGTAGCTGCAATGAATGTAAAGCAAGGTACATCAAGTAGGGCATCGGAGCCAAGTCACATTGCTAAAGTTCTGGAAGACTTTTAAAACTACGAACGAAAACGTTTTTTTTTCGACGTTTTTAAACGCCTAAGAATCCCATAAGTCCCTCCATGTCCCAGAAGCAGAACTTATGGATGTAGACACAGTAAATAGACCCCAAAAACCTTCCCAAATAACCCCATTGAAAAGACCGCCAACAGGATGACACCGAGTACTGCCGCTATGGCATGCTCGGCACATCCTTGGAGGAAGACAGTGTTCCAAATCCGCACATTCTCCAAGACTTGAAGAACTCGCTACATCAAGGAAGGAAAGCTAGTTTATTACAAGTAGTTTAAATTAACGAAACGCAATATTTGACCCTAAAAACCGAATGAAAGAAACAGAACCCCTTATGGAAGAAGCCGGTTTAAAAAGGTTTCCGTCAAGACAGACAACCCAGTGAAACTTCATAGTTTTATAAATTCAATTAACAATCTCATACCCCTATTGGAAGGTGCTAGAGATACAGCTATTTATCCTGTTTGAATGCAAGCCATTCGAAACGAGACAATAGAAGATGTAGACACGGTAATAGAAATTTATGGAACCTCCCTCGGCTGACATTCAAAACGACATTAATAACTCATTATAGTGACAAACGGGATGAAATTTCCCTCACAAGAGACTTTTGCAAACTTAACCAAACGCCTACAGTGGAGGAACTTTACAGCCGAGTGTCGCATATAAACACAAAGACATATTGAGAACCTATTTGAATTAGTAGAGGCAAGGCTTGTGTTGTGTCTTAGTTGGACACGTTCTGAAATAGAGTAACGAATTTTAACGAACGTGTTGAATTCTAATCGAAGTTCCTATTCTTCAATCAGCGTGTAGAGATGTCGCATGACGCGCTATAGTTGTAGCGCCCTCGTATACAAATGTATGCGTATCGAAAACTAGAAATACAAACCAGTAGCGATGAGCTGGCTCATTCGTGTTCTGGATTACAACTAAAAAAGGCAGTGTTTATTTTATTTGAGCATACCAGCAAGAGAGAAGAGTTTTCCCCCTTTATCAGATCATTACAGCTTGCACCACTTTTGACATTCACAGCGACAACACTATCGCACTGTCAAGTGTTAACCTCATTTTTTTTACTATTCTTCAATTTTCATTTGCTTTTGGAGTAAATACACCCTTTCAATTTAGCCCTTCCAGGTTTCGTTGTTCGAAATTGTTAAATAAAATAACAATTATTTCTTGTGCTTAATAGATGAAAGTTTCCAATCGATATCAAACGGTACACAATTGTGTTGGCTAGCATTTTTGGTGTATTTTTATGATCCAAAGGCATTTCGAAACAAATCGTAGAGTGGAACAATGTTTTAATGTTTTGTGTTTATTGCGTACTTTTTGTGACATGGCTAAGCATCAGCAATGTAGTTACAAATATACCTTAAGATGTTTTCTAGTGAATAAAAGTTTTTATGGTTAACCAATTCATGTTTATAAAAACTCTGAATTAAACGAAAGCACATAAGTGGCGCAGTCGCAGTTCTACGACTCAGCTTAAGTGACTGGCTAGTAAAAATCAGAGTGGTTAGTAAGAAAAAACACTTTCAATGCATCTTAGAGGTGATCTAAAGTACGCACGTAAGACGGTGAAGATGTTCCGTGAATAGGAAGCAGCTGCCTAATCAAAGAACATCTGAAAATTATATACGTAGTCAAACGTTATCCAAAAGATCTCTGGATTTCCCTTCCAACGATATTGATTTGAGCAATCAATTTGATATTCTCACCGATGATGAGAATGATCCATCAGTCAGACAAAATTCATCAAGAAATTCCCGAATTAATGTAGGGAAAGAAAAGGTTCCACCTGTTGTGGTAACAACCTCCGATTTTCATGGTCTCCGTAAGGAACTCACGAATTTCATTAAAGATTCCAAATTTTCTTTTCAAATCGGTCGTCGGGGTGAATGCCGTGTATTGGCTGCAGCCTTGATAGGATTCAAACTTTTCCTCGAGTATCTTGCTCAAAGATGTTGTTCAAGGTTGTTCAACTGGTACACCCAGATTCCCAGAAAATTATCAGAAAGCCCACTTCCAATTCAAATGACGAGGTTGAATGTTGCAAGACAAGAAATTAAGAATAAAACAAAAAAAAGCCATTCATAGCCGAATGTAAATTCCAAAAAGGACAAAGTAGAATAAATAAGTTCCTGTTAGAACTCCCACGAACGGAGCAGTTTCGTTTTTAATACCTTCAAACGACTCAGTAGGCTGAGGGAAGACATGAATCCCATAGAGAGAAGAGAGGGAGAAGGAATTCTCTCACCGCAGGAGAGAGAGAGAGAGAGAGAGAGAGAGACAGCACCGGCCTTAAGACACCGCGTGCATTGTGTCGTTGTCAATCACAAAGAGTAGATAGGAGAGCAAGAGGCTAGACCGTAGATGAGGCAGAGCGAAGTTTATCAGTCATTCCAGTTTGAACAAGCGACACGTTCGGTCGTGTTTATCGCTCGTGCTCTGAAGGGTTTGTTTGGTTTAATTTCGTTCGCTCTTCCGTTTGATGCGTGGTGCACTGTTCTCTCTCGCGTTGTGTGAAACACAGTCCAACTCCGGTATGGGGAAGCCGCCGCGTAGTGACGTCGGCACAAGCTCGACTGGAAATCGTTCCCGGTTGAATTCAACCGATGATGTGCTGTCATCGAAGAAGCTTTTAGCCAACAACCGGTACGCCGTTCTGGAAAACGGCGATACACCGAAAATAGAAAAGAAGGAGAAAATGATTCCCAGAAAGCTTACTGGATAAGGTGTACTATTACATCAATAAGGGCCTACGATGCACAATTCAGCTCTGCTCGCAGGGTTACAAGTTGATACTTTCGGTACTACCCCATTACAACGCTGTCAAAGAAATCTTGAAGCAAATGAATGACATTGAAGCGAACAAACCGTTCAAGGTGGTTTTGCGTGGCCTCCCGGAGAAGAAAACGGACTTGACATCACTATGTGATATTGCGATGAAGTCATCGAAAGAAAACATATCCACGTCAATGAAATCAATAACGTCGGGTATAGCCGAGGACTTGAAATTTTTGAATGGCGAAATTAAACATGTCAGTGAACTGACAGAGCGCATATCATCCAGTAGCAATATCAATATCAATCAATTATCGTTAGCAATAAGATATATTGGATGAGCTGAAATCTTTATCAGCGAGCATATTGACCATCGAATCAAAAGTAGTAAACTGCTCTCCGGAATCGGTGGATTCTTTAGAATATGAGCTAAATTCTAGGCTAAATTCTATAAATGAAGTTCAAATAATCGATCCATCAGGCTGGCGCATGCTTGGTACGATAAGAGTATTTAAAGCTGATTGGACAGATTTCGATAAACGGAAACAGCATCGTTTAAACATGCAAAAGCAGGCTGAAAAAGCAAGAAAGCGTAGGAAAGAAGCACGAAATAAATATTTGAACGTCCAGCACAGCAGCAACCATAGGAATTTTGCCAACAACATCAACAACAACAATAACAATGACCGACGCAACTTTCAAAGGGATCACAGCTTTTTGCCAGCCGGATAGAATACTTCTTGCAACAGCAAATGAGAGACTGCTACATCACCGGCCAATACAGTTCCAGAAAGGAGAAATTCTGAATCCCCACCCGGTGCAGGACGGATTACCACGATCTACTCCCGCCAGGCAACCCATCTGGAATTCTCCCGGATGTTCTTCAGACCCTTCGACAGCTTGTTGTGAGGCATGCCATATTCAGCATTCGTGTTTTCGACGCAACTGACGAACTTCTTAGGCGAAGGATATGACGACGAAATTACTGCGGAGGAGACATTTTTTAAGACTTGGCGAACTCAGGACAGCAAACAGGAATGGTAAATAGTTTTAATACAAACGATTCTAGTGTTATTTCACAATCAGCGTGTGGAATTCTAGTATATTGTCAGAATTTTAATCGTATGAGAAGCGCTGCTAAGATTTGGAAAAAGATTTTAAGTTGTTCTTACACAGTGATTCTTGCAAATGAAACTAGCTGGGATGAAGATGTAGGAAGCGCGGAGGTCTTTGGTAATAGATTTAATGTCTATCGGGATGACCGTAATTATCAATGGTCGGAAAAGAAGTCAGGAGGTGGAGTTCTAGTAGCTGTTTCAAACACTTTGAACTCTGAAATAATAGTTATACCAAAATTTAAAGAATTTGAACACGTGTGGGCAAAAGTTCAAGTCACGGGTGAAACACATATTTTTGTTTCGGTTTACTTTCCTCCAAACAATGCCCGTAAAGACATATACGATAAGTTTTTCGGTGTTGTTGAAGAAATTATGTCTAGCTCACCACCAGAAGTTAAACTACATGTTTATGGTGATTTTAACCAACGAAATGTTGACTTCATTCCAGACATGGATAACGAATACATATTACTCCCAGTTTTTGGAGAAAACGAAACGTTAATTTTTTTTTGTTTGACAAAATTGCAAATTTAGGACTAAATCAAATTAACCATGTTAAAAATCAACAAAATTCTAATGTCTGACAAATGTCTGATTTCGCAATAGCGATGCTCTACTGTTTGATAAGACGTTTCAGTTTACCTGTCGCGCTAAACGTCTGAAGTGTCAGAACAAACAGTGCAAAATCCTGTACCAACAATGTCGGAAGGAATTAATAATTCTGCGTTCGATTTGCTCCTCGGTAAGTGCATTAGTTCCTTAAAATAAGGTTATATAAATCAAAATATATCTTGAATATTGGTCGTTTCTTGCAGCCGCAGCCACAACAATATTTTCATCACATCCGGATCAATCATCAGCAGCACAATTTGAGGAAGTTGCTATATGTGGTAGCCAGCTGTAGTAGAAATACTACCTTCTCTGAATTCCCATGTCCTTTCCCATAACATCCCAACAATGTGCACATCCCAAGCAGCACACTACGGTCATAATTAGTTGTAGTAACTTGATTATGACTTAGCAAGTCATATTTATGATATCTCAAGCGAATGGCAACAAGTGTGCTACTAGGGATGGTTAACATGTGTCAAGTCCAATCCAAAGTAAACCTATTCCACCATTCTTTGCTTAAATTACGTGTCCTTAAATTCTGTGACATAGTTTATTATCCAAGCTGAGACCTCCGCAGTTAAACCTTTTTCGCTTTCCTTATTTTGAAACCTTCGTAAGCGTTACAGCGTTTGCACTAACAATGAAGCGTATTTTACAAATATCCAAATATTTGTTACAGTTGTTTTCCATACTCGTTCGCTTCGCTCACGTCGCATTCCAACAGAACCTTCCTTGTACCGATTCTAGTTAAATAAATCCGTTCTCAGTTAAAACCTATAACGAGGCATACGTATATCAATATCCGAAGTCCGATCATGCCTCAGTATAGTATTGAGAGAAAGGTCTCATGGTTCGAACTCAATAGAATCCTTTGAGTTCTTCGCTTTACCCTTTCATATCAGATTCTTGAAGAAGGTCTACTTAGGACATCTGATTAGAAATAGTTGGAATCTACCTTGCACGCGCATACTCTAACACTAAACATAAACTATAAGGCTATTTTTGGAACAAAATTCTGATTTTTTGGAGAAATCTAAGTTGAATTTTTTGAATGACTGCCATGATTTCAGATGAAATTCCTAATTTTAAAAATTCCACAAGGTTTTGCGGGATTATTTTTAAAATTTTGTCGAGGATGTCTGCAAGTTTTCCTCAATATAGTTCTCCAGAAAATACTTCAATAATTTCTTAAGAATTCCTCTGGATCAGTGTTTGTTTCAAGGTTCCTTAGGAGAATTTCCTTCGGCAGAACTTCCTACAGGGATTTCTACAAAAATACTGTTCATCCAATTTGGATGTACATTCATGCATTCACGCAGAGGATTGCAGCAAGCCGTGCTTCGGAACTGACGTGTTTTGTTTTTGCTGCGTCGTTTTCGCGAACAAAAATCAAACAATAATTCGTAATTTAACTCTAACTAACAATGAAATCATTAAATAGATGCGTGCTTTGGGAAAGACGTAGAGAATACAATCGATTCCCTTCCGAAATGTGTGAGTGTCGGCAGTATTTCCACATTTTTTGTTTTTTTTTATGCTTCGCTCTCGCACCCGGAAGAAGACTTACATCAGCTTAGTTTTGACATCCGGACATAAATGATTGTGCTGTGTTAGCTATTATCCTTTCCCACGATAAGTCTACATGTTTCATAAATAATCCGTTTAATTCAAACCCACAAAATACTCAGTTTAGACCAAATCCATTCCGTAATAATCCATTTGCTAACCCAGAACCAATGGAAGTTGATACCAGTCAACAAACCAGACATTTAAACTATGGAAATCGACCCGCAATGAATCTGAAGCGACCACATCCACCTTCACAGCAATATCAAACTTTCAAGAGGCAAGCTCATCCAGTTGAAAGCATGTACCCACAGTACGAAGATTATGACTATGGTTACACCGACGGTTACGATTACGGCTATGTCGATGAGCAGTACGGGAACGAAACCCCCTACGATTATTCATATGAACAACCAATCCAACCCATACACAAAGAAACTGGAGAACCCTCTGAAATAACTCCACAAACAACAAGCAACTCCCAATCTAACGAAGCAAATTTTTTAGAGTGGCTCCCTCGTTGGTAACACCAACGATGGCCTACATCATCAACCTTAAAACAACCATAGGCGATTTCCCTTTTTTAATCGATACCGGCGCAAATATTAATCCAATCCACCCTATGTTAGCCAACAATTACTCACTTCAAAAACCGTATTATTTCGAGGCTAACAATATTGGTAGTGCCAATGGAAAGTTCAAGGCTAACAAAGCAATCGACATAAACTTTTTTCATCCCAAAATAGGATGAGGACACCTCCATTCCTGAGGGCACCTATAAAGGCCTTAATGCGTTAATCAAACGCTACTACCTTGTCGCTCGCCCAACCGACGCTAACAAGTGAACCTTTGCTTGTCGCCTACTAAACCTACAAGCCCGTAGACCACGGATAAGGTTTAGGGAATATTACATGATTTCCACCCATTTTTTCATGGGATTATTGGAACGGGCGTACTAAATGCCCTTAATGCAAAACTCGATCTGGGAAGCAATACGTTGCAACTAAACAAAGGGAATGAGTCTTTGAACGTCTCACTTCTACAATATTCCCCCCAGCAAACGATAACGAAAGCATCAAATAACATCAGCCACCAAACCACACCTCATGAAGCTCAAACGGCTTGCCAAGCAAACCCAACTGAGCATGCATACCGAACGGCTCATCTTTCATCACTCGAGAAAGAACAGCTGTTAAGTGTATTGAACCGGTATGAGGAAGTATTCCACAAGCCGGACGCAAAATTGACGTGTAGCACACAGTCGTTGAGTGCAGTATTAACACCGTTGATGAAATTCCTATTCACCAAAAAGTTTATCCATACCCTGCTGCATATGCTGCCGAGGTGAATAAACAAGTTGACCAGCTTCTTCAAGATGGCATTATAAGACCATCACGATCCGCCTGGACATCACCAGTGTGGATCGTTCCAAAAAATCAGATGCTTCCGGAGAGAAAAATTCGAATGGTAGTAGACTACCGCAAATTAAATGAGAAAACTATTTCAGACCAATTAAAAGGTCAACAATATTTTATCACCCTGATTTAGCCTCTGGTTTTCACCAGATAAAAATGAAAGAGGGCGACATCGAGAAAACCGCATTCTCGATTAATAACGGCAAGTATGAATTCACTCGCATGCCGTTTGGCCCTAAAAATGCTCCCGCAATTTTCCAACGAGCAATCGATGACGTATTGAGGGAACATATAGGCAAAATATGTTACGTCTACATTGACGACGTAATCATATTTGGAAAATCACTCGACGAAGTCCTTAAAAATCTCGAAATTATTCTGAAAGCTTTAAATAACGCTAACCTAAAAATTCAATTAGACAAGTCGGAATTTTTACATAAGGAAATTGAATTTCTCGGTTACGTTATCACGTCTGATGGCCTTAAGCCCAATATAAAGAAAATTGAAGCCATAGAAAAATATCCTGAGCCTACGACTATAAAAGAACTCCGATCACTTTTAGGAATGATGGGTATTATAGGAGATTCGTAAAGGATTTTGCAAAAATCGCAAAACCCCTTACAAATCTTTTAAGAGGGGAGGGATGTCACTCTAACAAAAGGCTTAAGCTAACCGAAGGTAAACAAACATGTTTTAAAAAAATGAAAAGTATACTGTCTTCTTCAGACATTTCAATATATCCTGACTATAATCGACCTTTCACTTTGACAACCGACGCTTCAGCTTTCGCAATCGGAGCCGTTCTGTCACAAGGGGAAGCCCAGAACGCTAAACCAATCCATTTTGCTTCAAGAACTCTCTCCCATGCAGAAGAAAAATATTCGGTTCCAGAGAAAGAAATGCTTGCCATTTATTGGGCTCTCCAAACATTCAGAAATTACCTATATGGAACCAAGTTCAAAATTCTAACAGATCATCAGCCTCTAACATTCTCACTATCATCTAAAAACACCAACGCAAAGCTTAAACGTTGGAAGTCGTACTTGGAAGAACACGACTATAGCATAGAATATAAACCTGGCAAAAGTAATGTTGTGGCTGATGCTCTCAGCCGTATAGTTTGTTCAATGACCGGTAGCGCATGAGGCAATTCAATATCAATCATATTACTATATCCATCATTTTAGCATTGAAGCATTAAAAACTCATGTCGTAGACCTCAAGAATAGATTCGATGAAGTTGAAAGCAATCAGTTCTCAGAAATAATATTACAAAAATTTGATGACAATAATACTGCACTAGGAAACATCATTCCTTCCAAAAGACAGAAAAGACAGAATTGGATGCCGTAGGTACTGTTTGGAAGTTTATAGCCGGATCACCCGATGCGCGTGATTTAAAATTAATTAATTCCAGTATCAATGACCTTATTTCAGGGTGGCCACACAATCTTAATATAAAAATTCCCGCATTTTTCCCGAATTTTTCCCGCATTTTTGCCTTATTTTCCCGACTGTTAAGATGAGTAAATATAAATTACTCGTAGCTAAATCTCTGAGCTCCCACACTTTTTCCAGTTTGATTTACCACCAGACACTTTCCATTTATTTAAAATACGCCTTTTTGTGCGACAGGATGAGCCAATGTTGTCAAATTTTGTAGCTCCTTCTTGGTTCTAGCCAAAATTTGTCCAAACCATTTTCTTTTCTCTGGAATTCGGCAAACAACGTCATACGGCATTGAGCACAGCTGCCCAAATTCTGCTTTCACCATGTGTTTACACCCTTACAAACGCAATTCGCCAAGCTTCAAACACATTCGCCACCTCATGAAAGATAAGTTCATTTCTGGCCTCACCTGTTACAGCCGTGTAGCCAGATCTTCTAAGGTCATCTTCAACGGTGGTTCAAATCGTGGTTTGGATTTATTTGTTTAGATCAAACGCAAAAACATCGCTGCATCGCTGGTGTTTGTAAATTTTGTTTTATACCGGATTTATTTTGCATCATTTTAGAACTTATATAAGCTTCTAAGTTTCTTACTGAACGCACTCTTTAAAAATTTAATTTTATGAACTTCGAATATCTATGAAGATTGGGTGGAAATATCTATAATGAACATGCCAGAAGTTGATTAAACTTGTCGGTAGTTGAATAAAATAATTGGAAGTTTGCAGATTATCATGAAGTTTGCTCGCTGTCTTTCGAGAAGAGAAATGGTGGAAATTTAGAGAAGTTCATTGAATTGCCGAAAAATTATTAACGTTTCTGGAAACTTGGATGAACTTCCAAAAAGTTTGCTGATCATCCATGGAATAGGAACAACTTTCTGGAAATGACGGGAACTTAGAAAATCAGATTTTGCTTCCCAGAAGTTGTTTTAACTTCCAGCAGGTACATATTCTGTGATAAAAAGCAGAATATCACACATATTTAAATAACTTAAGAAAAAAATCTTGAAAGCCGTGGAATTTCTGTGGAATAGTTAGCATTACCGAGATTTTGTTAAACCGTACAAGATCTCCAAGATTGTGAATAGGTGGAAATTCTATGAAATTGATTAAAAAGTATTTGGTTTCTTTATTCTAGTTTTGGTTGGGTTCGAAAAATTATCGAGTAGTAAGAAGTTTAAGTTCTTCTAAAAACTTAAATACCCTGAACTTTTGGGATGTTTTCGGAACGATTGGAAAGTTTCTCGATCACCAGGAAAGATCCCTGAAGTTCTAGGAAGCTCCGCAAACTTATGAAAAATCCTTTGAATGTTTCCTAAACTTTTCGAATGCTCAAAAAATCCAGTTTCCTGTTTATCTGGGACGTTTTCTGAAATTCTAGAAAGTTCCCCGATCTTGGGGGAAGTTTTCTGAAATTCTTGGAAGACCGCAAGACTACTGAGAAATTTTCTGAATTGCTGAATCCCCTGAGCATCCAGGAGTTTTTTCGAGCTTCTAGAAAGTTCCCTGAACTTCTGGGAAATTTTCTAAATTTCTGGGAAGTTCTCTGAACGTCTGAGATGTTTGCTGACCTTTTGGAAAGTTTCCTGATCTTTGGGGGAGTCCCATAATCTTTGTGAGTATTTCCTGAAGCATTTCTTGAACTCCAACATGATCGCTGAACTTCTAAGAATTTCTCTATATGTCTAGCAAGTTTCATGAAATTCTAAGAAGTTCACTAAACTTCTAGGAAGATCCGCAAACTGTTGAAAAGCTTCATGAATTTCTTGACTGTTCTCTATTGAAAGTTTTCTAATTTTCTGGAAAGTTCCTTGAATTTTTGGGAAGTTTCCTGAACATCTTGAGTAGTTCTATGAACTTCTGAAAAAAATACCCAAAATAATTCGATAAGTTTTCTGAACTTCTGGAAGCCCCCTGATTTTTGGATAGTTACCTGGACTTCTGTGAAGAACCCTTTACTTTTGGAAACTTCCCTGAACTCGTGGTAAGCTCCTTGAATTTGTGGACAATTCCCTGAATTTCTAGGAAACAATCTGAATTTCAGGAAAGTTCTCTGAACTTCAAGGAAGAACCTTTAATTTCTGGAAAGCTCCCCGATTTTCTGGAAAGTTCCCTGATTTTATGGTATGTTCATTTGACATCAGGGAGACTAGCTAAACCTCGGGAAAGTCTAAGTCAAATCTAAAAAGTATACTGAGATTCTGATAAGTTCCCTGAGTTTCTAAGTGCACTGAATTTACAAGATTTTAGTCGAACTTTTGGGAGATAATGTTTGTCCATCAGTTTCTTAACCTTTTCCGATATTGGGGGCGTAAATACTGCGGGCCGTAAGTCTTAAGGATAAATTTGCCAAAATTCCTCAGGGTCACCAACCCCCAAGTTTTCGTCGAGAGAACTAGCTGAGGACAAACGCCAACATCCGTTAGGCTGCAGTGCAACTATGTAACACTAAGGCCAACATATCCAGCTGCATCGCAACAGCTGGAAAAAGTCATCAGTTGACTCTAGTTGTCGCATAATGTCTAAGATCATATCCCTTGGCATGTTGAAACGTCAAAGAAACTGCTTCTTGTCATAGGTTGGCGTGGCGCTATCTATCACTATCAGCACTATCTAATATCGTTCAAATGAGATGCATGCATTCACACACTCACCATCCATGGTAAAAAGTTTGCGAAATATCCTCGGTCTCTGAAAAAACAAAACTTCTGATCTCTGGATATTGTAGGATTGACAAGATGATAGGTGTTGGTGGGTTTAACAACAAGAAATACTACACCGGTGCGGGAAAAGCAAAGTTGGTCTATTTTAGCTGGTTCTTTTTAAGTTTACTGATGCAAATAAACTATAAAAATGTTAAAATAGACCACCGCTGAAGATGCTCTAAGCGGTACGTTTTGAACAGGCTGAACAATGAGATCGGTGGACCGAGTAAATGACAAAAACGCTACTCGAATCATTTGAAAAAGGTGTAAGTATGGTTCCTTCCTTTTGACAAAAATTCCCGATGACTTTTGAAATTCTCGCCTTTTTCCCGCATATTTCCCGATGATTTTGGATTCCCACATTTTTCCCAAGTCAGTGGCCACCCTGCGAGTGCCTTCAAACGTCTACTGCCTATCCTGAAGCGTCACAATTGTTCCGTTCTATTTTGGCCGGATTTGGCATCTTGCCATTACGGAAAAAAGGTCATGGAGTGGTATGTTGCCAACAACGTTCAACCCTCCCAAGCTCCGCCCAATCAAACAATATTGGGCCATCGTCACGCGGAACCTTAAGAAGACTCAAAAACCTGTTGTGAGTGAGAAACAGTTCAATGCAAACTGGCGTTCTGCGGCGAAAAAGGGGACAAGGAGACTGTACACAATCTTATGGCAGGTGTTAAATGAAAGACCCGGCAATTCGCATTCGGTAAAAAGAAAGCTGAGCTGAGTATTTCTCGTCTATTCTGTATTAACTGAATTTGAAAAAGAAAAAGAATTTGAATTATTAATAAAAATTGTGATCGACTCACACACATTACTGTTTGACCAAATTTTGATCGGAACACCCTTTATCTGTTTTATTTTGCATTCAACTCAATAGCAATTAAAAACGGCAGGCATTAATTTTCAGGAACCTGCGAAGTGTCCATTCTACTTTTACAAGACAAAGTTTTTAGCAAAGAATGTTTGCCAAGATTTTCTGCAGTTAAACACAGGAATAAATTAAAGATAAGAACGAAAAATAATTTGGCAACCCTGCTTCAGATCCGAGTTACAATAAAGATATAAACGTGAGAAAACATTGAGAAATCCCAGGTCTGAAAGGGACAAAAATTGAAAGAATATTAAAATAGGTAGATTAACCTCTTGTATTCCGAACAGAGTGTCACCCCAAAAAAAAATCAGTGGGGTTGTGTACAAGACACGACCGGTTGACGTAGACTACGTTAAACCATGTGATGCAACCAGCTAGGAAAAAAAATTCACCGGCGGAGAATTGTCCTGCTCGCCATCCATGAAGGCTCTCCCCAAACAGTAGCGTTTTAGCAGTCGTGACGAACAAATCGGCACTAGATTAAACGGCGCACAAACCGAACGAAATATTAATTTAATTATTATACAAACAACTCTCTGAACTGGATTGGTTGTCCTCAAAAGGACAGATTATTTATTAGTGAGTTGCGCCAACCAGCTGTGTAAAATTTCCCGGTGGCTCGCCCTCCATGGAGGCGTTTTTGCAGTTGCGGCGAACGAATCGGCACCATAATATTAGACGCACAAACCAAACGAAATAAAAGTTTAATTCTTGTATAAACAACTCTTTTAATTAAATTGGTTGTCCTAGAAAGGACAGATTATCAATTAATGGAATGCGCCAACCAGCTGGGTAAAATTTTTACCGACGGCTCGCCCTCCATCGAGCACCGAACTAAATTCAAGATTAGTTCTTTAATAAACAACTCTTTTATTTTAATTTATTGTCCTCAAAAGGACAGATTATTTCCACCAACTGCTGCTCGCCCCCAAGGACGCTTTCCCCAAACAGCAGCGTTTTCGAAGTCGCGGCGAAACAATCGCCACGATGAAATAAGATGGCGGCTTGCACAAACCGACGCGATTGTGCGCCCTCATAATCCGCCATTTTACCTCATCGCGACGATCGCTGTTTGGGAGAGCCTTGGTACTTACCACCACCATCTGCTACGCGACAACCAGCTGCCTCTGCGACCAGCTCCGCTGCCGAACGAATGAAGCAGCTGTGACCAGCTGCCTGTGACCTGCTGCCTGCGACCAGCGACCAGCTCCGTACAGCTTCAATGCTGCCAAACGAATGAGGCAAATTTTTTAGTACGTTTAGCAGTAGTTAAAATATGCTTTTATTTATCAGTTTTTTGTCTTATAATACTAATTTTACATTTTAAGTGTTTCAGCCCATTGGGCTCTTCAGCTTTGTTTAATGAATTGTTTGTGTTTGGTGTGTTTAGTGTGTTTATGTTTTACATGAAATTGTTCAGTTCAGCCCTTGGGGCATTGTTTGTTAAAATTTGATAACCTACCTAATCTACAACTAAAACTACAATTTGAAAATCCTAGGGGTGGGGAACCAGATTCCGGATGATCTGGTGATCCGATGTCAGGCAGCGTGCCCTGTACCGATTGATAGACTCACTAAAGCGATCGTCAAGCATTTTTATCTCGGCCAGACGGTGGACCTCAGATGTTCTTGTCCTCGGAGGGGTGTTCATTATCATCCTGAGGAACTTGTTTTGTACTCTCTGAAGTTTCAGGTGATGTGTTTTTGCACAACTCTCCCAGATTGGCATTGCATACTCGATGACCGGAAGTATAATTTGCTTGTAGACAGCAAGCTTATTTTTAAGGGATAATGTAGACCTTCTGTTGATCAATGGGTACAGTAGTTTCAACAGAGTATTACATTTTGTGACAGTTTTGTCAACCTGATCCCTGAAAATAAGCTTGCTGTCTAGAGTGACACCAAGATAGACAGCTGATTTGGTCCATTCCACCGTTGTGTTGTTCAGGCTTATTTTACAATTCTCAGGCGGGACAAGTCTGGGAGAATTAGAATGTGGAAACAGGATGACCTGGGTTTTCGCTGCGTTGATACAAATCTTCCATTCAGTGAAGTATTCTGACAGAACATTCAGGCTTCGCTGCAGTTTCGCGGCAAGCGCTCTTATTACCCTACCATTGTGGACGACTGCGGTATCATCGGCGAACAACGACAGAGATCCATTTTCAGGGAGCGGGGGTATATCCGAGGTGAATAGATTGAACAGAAGTGGACCTAATATACTTCCCTGCGGAACACCGGCGGAGATCTCCTGACTACCGGAAACTGCACCATGCAACGAAACACGGAATGTCCTGTCAGAGAGATAATTTTTAATAATCTTCACCAGGAAGATTGGAAGATTGTATCGCTTGAGCTTGTACACCAAGCCATCATGCCACACATTATCGAAGGCCTTCTCGATATCGAGAAGGGCCATAGCGGATGTTTTCGAAACAGACTTGTTCCGCCTGAGGATGTTCATGACTCGATTAAGTTGATGGACTGTTGAGCGACCATGATCGGAAACCGAACTGCTCATCCAACAGGATATTGAGCTCGTCAGCAGATGTTAGGAGCCGACGGTGGATCGCTTTCTCAAACAGTTTAGATAGACCTGAGAGAAGGCTGATTGGTCTGTAGCTTCTGGAACATGAAGGATCTTTCCCAGGTTTCCGAATGGGGATGACTTTGGCTGACTTCCAGCACGATGGGAAGTAGCCAAGACGGAGGCATTGGTTAAACACCACCGCCAGATGGTTGTAGAACTGGGGGCTCAATTGCTTGAGCTCCAAGTTCATGATGTTGTCGAAACCGGGGGCCTTCATGTTCTTAGAGGTCTTGATATAAGTCAACAATTCGTCAGCTGAGATCTCCAAATCTTCGGAGAAGTCGTTAGGACTTTGATCGATGTTAGTTATAAGCGCGCTAACGGTAGCTTCGTGTGGACTGACGATGTTTTGACCGAGATTGTGAGAGCTGACGAAGTGTTGACTTATCTCATCAGCCTTCTCTGCAGGTGTTATCAACCGATCCCTTGAGTCATTGACGTCTAGTGGGATCAACGGTGGAATGGGTCTTGGCTTAGTTTTTAAAATTTTTGTCATCTTCCAGAACGGCTTAGCACAATCTGGGAGAGAGCGAATTTTGTCAGCAGAAATCATTATTTCTAAGGTCCACCATTCTGGCCTTGATAATTTTGGTCACTCGATTACAGTGACGTTTGAGCGTTGGCAAACCAGTTCGCTGGTATTGCCTTCGAATGGCGTTTCGCAGTTGTATTAAATCTTTAGTGGGTCTATCAATGGGTACAGAGTCACTCACCTGATCAATCACCGGTACATGTTGCTCCCGGGCCTGGGAGATCGCTTGCTCGATGCTCTGCAGCTGTCGTTCGATGTCATCAACCGAATCAAGGCGCATGTCGAAATCGATATTGTCGTCCACGTGTTGTCGGAACCTCTCCCAACTGGCGCGATGGTAGTTCCGTCTGGTGATTCGATGCCGGTTGACCGAGGAGCCAACTTCGGCCACCACCGGATAGTGGTCCGAGCTGAGCTCCTGGTGTACGATCGGCTGGGCGATGTTGTTCCCCATGTTGGTGAGAAAGATGTCGATTGTCGAATGGACCCCGGATCGGCTCAACCGGGTGGGAGTATCCGGGCCCAGGACGGTGTAATGTCCCTCTTCCAGGTCTTCCTGCAGAATTATTCCGTTCCGATTCCGCCGGGTGTTCCCCCAGGCTTCGTGTTTCGCATTAAGGTCGCCGGCGATGATGAACTGCCCCTGCCTCCGAGTTAGCTTACGGATGTCGTTTCGTAGGGCCGTTGTTGTTCCGTTGTTGGTACTGGCTTGCTTGGGACAATAGGCCGCGATGATGGTGATTGGGCCGACGGCAGTTTCGACTTCGATTCCGATGGCTTCGATAGTCTGCAGCTGAAAGCTCGGAAGCAGATGGCAGTTGATGTCGTAGCGCAGGGCGATCGCGACTCCTCCTCCACTAGGGCCGCTACGATCAAGTCGCACAATCCGGTATCCTGGGATGAATAACGGTGAGTTCGGGCTTGAGGTGTGTCTCGGTGACGATGGCGATGTCGATGGCCTTCCTGTTAAGGAAGTCACCGAGCTCAACGGTTTTGTTCCGGATGGAACAAGCATTCCAATTTACGATGTTGATGGAGCGATTATGGTCCATATTTAGTAATGAACGTCATCGTCACGGATGTGGCGGCTTTGAGCTGTTCCTCCTTGGAGCGGCAGGAACGTAGTTGGCGATAGAGCTCTTGCACGAACTCCACCATTTGCTCCGAGTTGTAGAGCTGTCCATCGACGGGTGGTTGCGTGAAGGTACTGCGACTCGCATTGCCCCAGCCTGGAGGAGGAGTCGGGTTGGGGGCGGCGGCGGCTGCCGCGAAACGATGATGGACCGAAGCTGACGGGCGGTTTGCTTGGCGGTGATTCAATGGGATCGGCGGTAGGTTTGGCACCTGATACCGAAGAGACGGGAAATTTTCCTCGTTCATCGGAGGTGGTGGACGGCGATGAGCAGGCCGAGACTTGGTAGATGACTTCTTGCGGATCGCCAAAAATTCAGCACGTTTGGGGCAGGTACGATTGCTGCTCTCATGGTTTGCGCCACAATTTGCGCACTTCAGTACCGCACCTTCTTCCATCGGGGCACAATCGTTGGTACTGTGGGCTCCGGCACACTTGCCACATCGCGGTTTCATGTGGCAGTTGCGAGTTCCATGGCCGAACGCAAGGCAGTTGCCACATTGCGTCACGTCGTGCTGTCGCGGACGATACCGGTCCCACTCGACGATGACGTCGAAAAGGGCCCGTGTTTTCATCAGCTCCGCCATCGTGACGGATCCCTTCTCAAGGTGGACCAGATAGAGTTGGTCCCGGTAGTTACCGTGTTGCTGGCGCCTGATGGGAAACACCTTCTGAGGCTTTAGTGCCGCCGCTTGCAGCTCTGCGAAGATTGACTCCGGTGTGAGTTCTGGAAGGCCACGCAGAATCACCTTCAATGGCTTGCTTCCGGGCGCGTCGTGAGTGTAGAACTCATGTTTCTTCGCGACTAGGTGAGCGCCGACAGCACGGTAGTCAGCCTCCGTCGAGCACATCACCTTAATTCCATTACTGCACAGCTTGTACAGCGGATGGATTTTGATAGCTGCAAGCTCGGTCCTGAGTGCAGCAATGTCCTTCGATGTGGTAAAGAGCGGGGGAACCTTCACCTTCTTCGGCACCTCCTGGATCGGAAGCACGGCGAATTGATTGCTCGCTAGTAGACGAGCGTTGCGATCCACTGGATCGGCGTCATCGTGGCGCAGCCGCTTGGAGCTGCCCGGTTGCGGTAATGTTTCGGGAGCGGATGTCACCGTTGGTCGATTTTTTCGACCCATTGCCACAGCAATAGGTCGAGCGGGAAATGTATCCGAACTTTGAAGCACTTTTTTCTGCTTTGCCACCACCAGAAGATGAGCAAGCGCAGGCGATAGGTCGCGAACCGAACACGCAATCGCGAGAAAGCGGGCGAGGGGGAAAAACGGGAGAAAAAACTTTTACTGCGAGGGAGCGAAAAACACGACCGATCGTGTCGCTTGGTAAAACTGGAATGAGGCAAATTTTTCCTAAGTGTGCGTTTTATACCGTTCTCAGCTGCATGCGAGACGTACATGTAGAGACGAATGACATGATTGGTTATAGTCCCTCTCTAATACAAAGAAGAAGAAGACGATGCAAGACGTTCCTTGCTTCGATTTGAAAACTGTGATAGGAAATTTGGTAAATTTACTCTGCCAAATGACATTATCAGACATCAAGTTATATTTGCGTTATTTTCAATAGTTTACTATAGTAAGAGAATAATGTTTGACAATTGAAATGGAGCCCGGTAAAATTTCCGACCGATTGAGGAAGAAATCATGTAAATCTATCGTGGATTATTTGAGTTATTCGCGTACAAAACGTACGGTTTTTCGTGACGGTCGCAATATTCTGGCACCGAACTTAATTCAACCGTCAACTGTTGTGCCAGAACAACTGTTTATAACACTACTAATTGGAATTTACAGAGAATGTTGATTCGGAATATTATGTTCGACATCAAAAATGGTGTCCGTGATAGGGAATTTGTGTGATTTAGTTATGCGACGAAGGGAAAACAAGTTTTGCTAATACCACTGGCTGCCAATCGACAATTTGAAACGAAAATCCCAATCAAACAAACTCTCAAGCTGAGAATTTTAAATTGACAGTAGCAAAGATGGATTTGTATCTGGTAGCATTTATTGATTCATCGCGGGTTGCGCCAACCAGCCAAAATTTTCCCGACAGCTCGCCCTCCATGCAGGCGTTTTTGCAGTTGCGAATTGGCACTATATTAGGCGCACAAACCAAACGAAATAAAAGTTTGATTCTTTTTAAACAACTCTTTTGATTTAATTGGTTGTCCTCAAAAGGACAGATTATCAATTAATGGATAGCGCCAACCAGCTGGGTAAAATTTTTACCGACGGCACCGAACTTAATTCAAGATTAGTTCATTCTTGAATAATCAACTCTTTTATTTGAATTAATTGTCCTTAAAAGGACAGATTATTTCCACCTTCTGCTGACTGCTACTCGCCCCCAAGGACGCTTTCCCCAAACAGCAGAGTTTTCGAAGTCGCGACGAAACAATCGCCACGATGAGGTAAGATGGCGGCTTGCACAAAACCGACGCGATTGTACGCCCTCATAATCCGCCATTTTACCTCATCGCGATGATCGCTGTTTGAGAGCCTTGCTACTTTCCACCACCAGCTGCCTCTGCACCAGCTCCGCTGCCGTACAAATGAAGGCTCCACCAAACTGCAGCAATTTTTAGCCACCGCGGCAGCGCGTCGCGGTGGAAAAATCGCCGCTGTGAGATTACATGGCGGCTTATGGGAGCGCACAAACCAACGCGATTAAAATACGCATCGCGTTGGTTTGTGCGCTCCGATAAGCCGCCATGTAATCTCACAGCGGCGATTTTTCCACCGCGATTTCGCTGCCGCGGTAGCTAAAAATTGCTGCAGTTTGGTGGAGCCTTCATTAGTAGCAGCGGAGCTGGTGCAGAGGCAGCTGGTGGTGGAAAGTAGCAAGCCTCTCCCAAACAGAGATCGTCGCGATGAAGCAAAATGGCGGATTAAGAGGGCGCACAATCGCGTCGAATTTGTGCAAGCCGCCATCTTACCTCTTCGTGGCGATTGTTTCGCCGCAACTTCGAGAACGCTGCGGTTTGGTGGAGCCTTGAAGCAGCTCCTGCGACCAGCTCCCTGCGACCTGCTCTCTGCGACCAGCTTCCTGCGACCAGCTCTCTGCGACCAGCTCCTGCGTCTAGCTCACTGCGACCAGCTACCAGCGCTCCCTCCGCACAGCTTCAATGCTGCCAAACGACTGAAGCAAAATTTTTCCTAAGTGTGCTTTTTATGCCGTTCTCAGCTGCGTGCGAGACGTACATGGAAAGTCGAATGACATGATTGGTTAAAGTCCCTCTCTAACACAAAGAAGAAGAAGATGATGCAAGACGTTCCTTGCTTCGATTTGAAATCTGTGATAGGAAATTTGGTAAATTTACTCTGCAAAATGACATTATAAGACATCACCTTATATTTGCGTTATTTTCAATAGTTTACTATTGATTGAGAAAAATGTTTGACAATTGAATTGGAGCGCGGTAAAATTTCCGACCGATTGATGAAGAAATCATGTAAATCTATCGTGGATTATTTGAGTTATTCGCGTACAAAACGTACGGTTTTTCGTGACGGTCGCAAAATTTTAGATTTTCATTTGACACCCTACCCTTGCCGTAAGACGTAGTCTACGTCAAAACAAAAATTGTTAGCAAAACCGAAATTCAAAGGGCTACGCAAAATTCTTAATAAGTACATAAAAACATGTAGGATTATAAACCTGATTTTAAATCGACAAATTAACCAGTAGACGTAGGATATCTGTTGTACAGGTTGCCAAATAAAGTTAAGTTTTAAGTTCACTCGCTGCTTCTTTCTGAGAATCCGAAACTTCTCTTGAGAATTCCCGACCAATGACTTCTGAAAAAGTTAAGACATCTCGTTGAGGTGAAAGGGTAACCAGCAGAATTGGTCTAAAAAACTCTGCTGAAAAAAGTATAAATTCAAAGCACTAACACAGATAATGGACATCCAAGCAACTGCTTTTTAGGTTTAGGTGAATCGTATGTTGATGGCGCCACCTGCGCGGCTCTAGATTTGACTGTCTGTCAATTTTAGTTTGGTGAAACCTAACGGCGCTGTTTTTCCAACGGTTTGCTTTTAAAACATTACACAGTGAGTTGAACAAAAAACGTTCGAGCCTGGATGTCTGTTCTCTGTGGCACTAGTGAGTACTATTGAGAACCCGGAGACAAAGTGAAAACGTCACCTCGGGCATTTTAAAACAATCATTGAATCCCTTCCCTTGGTAGGAAGCTCTACCTTCATACAATTGAACGCAAAAGCAAACGTGAGCATTCTATAAACAAGTGGAAAAAAAATTGTTTTCCTTCGAATAAATGGTGTTTCGATAAGTTTCGATAGTCCGGCGTCAACGAAAAGATCATCCTACAGCATTGCAGTATCCTAACCTACAAACTGACCTAACCAAACTATCATGAGCATCACTTTCACTCCAGTTGAAAGTGAGCAGATAATCAATCAAACCTTCCGACAAAACCTAAACTCATCTGGCGTTGTACGTACCGTTGGTCGCATCCTGCAGTTCCTCCATCAGCGATGCCACGTGGTACCGCTGGGCACCGTTTTGCCGCACCGCCGCATTCAGGTTGTTCATCTCCGCCCGCAGTGCGGCCACGCACTCCTGCAGTGGCCGCATGGCGCTACTCCGCCGAGAGCAGTCCTCCAGCAGCACCTTGAGTGCCGGTTCGTCGAAGCTGAGCATGGCCCTGGACGCGACAGAACTGGCATCGGACGACGACACGTTGACACTATCCGGTTGGCTGACCGAGTGGAAGTTCTGAAAACAAAATCCATTGCTCAAATCGACCCCTCTCGAAAAAAGCGTATGTCCTTACCTTATCATCATCATCCACCATCTGAACCATATTTACCCGCAGTGCCTTCAACTCATCTTGCAGCTGCTGCTTCTCCTGCTTCTCGGCAATAATATCGTCCTTCAGTGTCTGCAAATCGCCGAAGAACCGTTGTCTCGATTCGGCCAGTATCCGCTCGGACTCTTCGTACAGCCTCAGTCTCTCGTGGGCCGTTTCCAGCTGAACATCCCGTACTTGCAACTGCTGCAGAAGAAAGTCAATCTCCATCCGAAGCTTAGCCTCATTCATCTGCTGCCCGTTCATTGAGTCCTGTAGTGAGCTACGCTCGGAACTCATATCCCCAATCATGCGATGCGTATCCTCCAGCTGAATACTTTTCACCATCAACTCCGATCGCATATTATCCGACTCTACCTGCTGCAGTTCGTTGTTCATCTTCAGATTCTCAATCACCGTGCTCTTTTCTTCCGAAGTCGACAGGGAATGCTTAAGTTCCTCTTCCATTTGTGCAATTTTCCTTTCGCTGATCAGCAGCAACTCCTTAAGCCGCTTATTCTCCTTATCCGTGACCTGTTTGTTTCGAAGATCCAAAAATATCCGCTGAAACGAGCTCCATATATCTTCATCCTTTTTCAGCAGGCAGTTGTTCTCCATTGCCAACACCAATCGAGCCTTCTCACTCTTCAGCTGGTGGCATTCTTTGAGTATCGTCTCCATATCCGCTTCCAGCAGTAGATTCTTCTCTCTAACCCCAGCCATTTCGCATTGAAGCGATGACATTCTGCAGACGTCCTTCTCCAGTGTCTCGACTTGCTGCTCGGCCACTTTTCTGGCTCGGCCATGTTCCTTAACTTTCTTGAAAAGCGTACGATTGTTCACCTCGTATCGTTTCAACTTCTGACGGTGCTCAATCTCAATCACCTTGAGCAGCAACTTCAGCTCGTTAACATCGTCTTCCGGTAATGCATTGCCATGTTTCGCACAAACGTTGACATTTTTCCGTGAACTGTTTTCGCTGCTATTGCTATCGCAATTACTACCCTCTGCACTATTGCTACTGCTGCTAGTGGAACTCAAACCAAGCTCTTCTTCCTGAACCATCTTCTCCTGCAGCTCGGTAATCTCCCGTCGCAGTTTCTGGACCAGTTCTTCACTCTTCCGAAACTTTTCGTCATGCTCCGCGTACTGACCTAGTTTCAGCTCCAAGTCCAAATTCCTCGATTGAATCCTTTGGAAGTTCACCAACAACTGACCGTACATCTCCGCTGCTTGCAGTTCACTCGTTTTCAATGTGGCCTCCAGCTCCATTTGGCTTCCCTCCAGTTCCCTGCAGCGCTCGGTTAACTGAAGGAATTCCTTTCGTAAATTTCCCAGTTCAAATTCCTTTGCACTGAGAGCTTGTCGCGTGTTTTCAAAGTTTATCGATAAAACTTTCAGCTGTGCCCCCAAATGCCCAACGCTGACATCTAGGTCTCGTTTGGCGAAGCTTTGTCGCGCGATAGTGGCTTGCAGTTCATTGTTTTGCTCCACCGTTTTATCCTTGGCATTTCTTAGCCTCGATATTTCCTCCTCAGCGATTTTATTCTGGATGCCGTTTCGGTTTCCCTATCTTTGAACGACCGTACCAGAGCCTCCTGAGTAGAGAGAGTGCTTTTGAGCAACTGAATGTTCGATCGATGCTGGTCGTTTTCACGCTCATGATTCTTGATTGAATCGAGAAGCGCGGCAATTTTCCCCGCATCCACATCATGTTGGCAAACATGCTCTTGCGCTATCAAATCAGATACTTTCTCTAATCGACTGGACGCTTCAATCGGTTTCAAGCTTCGCGAGAAGATTCGACTTCTCGGCTATCGCTTTCCGTTCGATTTGCTCCGCACCACGTATCACCTGTTGCAGTTCTACCTTCATCCGATCACTATGCACCCTTTCCTGGCTCAGTCGTTTGTCAAACAACTGATTACTTTCCCTTAGGTTGGCAATCACATTTTGGCACACATGTAACTCATTCCGAAACCACGCCTCTGAAGTCCTCACCGCGTTCAATTCACTACGGACCTCTAGCAGCATTTTCTCCAGCTTCCCAACCTCCAACGAAAGGTTCTCCTTATCACAGTACTGTTCGGTGATCTTCTCCTTCAAAATCCCATTGGCGCGTTCTTTGCATCCCAATTGGATTTAATCTGATCCAACTCGGGAACGTAATTTGAAAACTTCCAAGCTCCGTTCACAGCCACCAACGGAATCCCCCACCACTGTTTGCCACTGCTGCTTCAAATCGTCTATCTCCTGCTGCAACTCTACCTTCTCATCAACTACCCGTTGGTATTTTTGTTCCATTGCAGCTCTACCTCGTTTCGAATCTCATTCCATTTGTATTTGTACGTCAGCAGCTCCGTCTTTGCCTCGATAAAGTTCCGTATTCAACTGAACGAACCGATGATGAAGTTCATGTCCAGCTGCTCCGGGGCTCGGGGCAATCTTTTCTTTGTTGGTGGAACCTTCCGAGAATGAAAAATTCCCGGAATCATAATTCCCACTGCACTCATTTCGCAGCACACTCAAAATTTCATCCTCGCCCTCCGTTTCCTCTTGCGCCACTGTCGTATCAACGGAGAGAAAACTGTCCGGACCGCTGCTGCTGTTGCATCTTCCCGCCAAAAGCAATCGATGCCAGCTGGGATTCGGAACGTCCCGTCCGGGAGCATCGTCCAGCCGCTGATCCGGCGCTGACATAATCCTACTCCTTCGAACCGCACCCAGCCACGCCTAGTAGTTTGTCCTCGATTTGCTTCACTTTTCAGCTCCTGCCATGATGGCACTCTTGGAGAACGATTAAATGGCTCAAATTACGACCGAATATTATCACACTCAACGCACGTATTTAAATTGACTACAAAATGGCAGCGCGTCACTTATCGGGTGTTTTTTGTTTGCTGCGCGTTTTTTCCATCACATAGACTCGAGGAACGAAAATTTAGACATCTTGAGTTCACCTCCCATCACTTGATACGTTAATGACGTTAATGACGTCGCGAAGACGAATGACCCATCAGATCAGAGCTGAACAAAAATAAAAACAAAAAAAACTGTCAAGGGAGCAAGGCCGCTCGTTTGGAGTGAAGTAGGTGCAGATATGAAAAATCGTCACCGGCGACCGGTGAGTCTACACAGAGAAAAAATCGATAGTCAATTCTAGCATTATGCGGGTTAGCCAAGGGGTGAGTCGCTCAGCACACTTTTCTCCTGTGCTATTTTGTTTTAGTGTGCCTACATGCGTTGCAATCCCGAGCAAAGGATTATACCAAGTTGATAACAAGTTCTATTACCAAGTTATCATATTTTGATCACTAAATATGTTATCATTCAGGCTGAATAATAATAACTTATTTTGTTATCACTGCGAACAACTTGATAACAAATTCTGTTTGGTAAGCAAATTTATTGAAATAGTATCAAATTATGCTATCAATTTGAAATCAAATTCTCGTGCAAATAACTGAAAAAAATATTTTGATTAAAAGCAAATTTTTTTTGTTCAAATATGCTGGAAATATTTATAGTTTTACAATTCAACTAATAACGTTCATACAAAAAAGTGTGTTGAAAATGATAACATATGATAACAAAATTTGCCAATGGTAATAGCTAAATTTGTTATACAATAACAGCGGAAATCAAAACGATAACTGAGATAACAGAACTTGTTACTTATGTGATATCAGCTTGTTATTTTCCTTTGCTAGGGATGCTCTGCGTGTTGCCGTAAGGTGCCGATGGTGCCGATGCGTTGACAGTCCAAATTTTTATTGTTGCTGATCATGGCAACCAGGCATTTGTTTTGGTTTCCACAAATAAACAGCACAAAAATCAACAAGCTCTAGGATTTTAATGACATAAATAATAAATTAGTTTAGTTTAGTTACAGTTTAATTATAGTTTAGAAAGAGATTAATATTGGATAGGAAATTGTTGAAGTGCTTGGTTCTAATTGGAGCTCTGATTGAATCAATTTAGTTAAAAGAATTTGCCCAAAGTGTACTTCTCCCGAGCACCCGAGGACTATGAAAGGATGAAAGAATAAAGCTGAGTTGCTCACTATTCGATTCCTATGCATTTGAAAAGAGGAGATGGTGAAATTTAGGTGGCTGTTCAAAATACAATCCCGATCTTCCATATAGACGACTGAAATACAATCCGAAAAATGCTGTTATGGACAAAATCTGTTAGTGTGATCGAATGCTGCTTGTAAAAAGTACAACGCAACTCCCAGTGGAACCCGGTCCAGATAAAAAATCAGCCTTCAGGTATGAGCACGCTGGAATTTGATAGTGTTCGGCATATTTTTTTAAATTTAGATTATCTTTCTAGGCAGTAAATGTTGCCGATTCCCGGATAGAAGAGAAACTTACTGTGAAAAAAAAACGTCGCAGCGAACAGATAATCGAAATATGCGAAGAATCGTACAGCTTTCCGGAAGTTTCACGTGGAATACAATAAACAGCGGCTACCCACTAATTGTAAGAACACCGACATGGTCAGATAATACTTGCACCTTTCGACCATGATGCACTGTGTCCATTTGATAAATAAACGATTAAATAATGATTGCAAACTAATTAACGATATGCTCATTTTTATCCCTTTCTTCTGCATCAGTTTTGCCAGATCGATAAGACATAACTTCTCCGCTCAGAAACCGGAAATTTTCAGGCTGACTAGCATATGTTGTGCCATATATTTCATTAATTAATTTTCTCTATGATTTTCAAGTTAGATAGTTAATTTAGCGAATTCAACAAATAAAAGTCTCGCTAGACTGCCGTGAAGAAACAAACAAAGTGAAAAAAATTGTCACCAACAACAACGCATATTTACATGGTTGCTGATTTTTCATTTGAAAAAGCTCAAATGTCAAAAGTGTTCCTCAGTGTGCCACACATGTGGTATGGTGTGCAAAACATCGTGGCGGGCACACAGTTCTTAGTGACTTACCCTTGGGGTATCTGCGCTTATAAATTATATCCGGTGTATCTGACATGACGCGAGTGCTAAACGTTCTGAAATACCGACCAAGGGCAAGACGGCTTTCTCGTGATTAACTTTTTTCTTCAAAATTACTCAGGATTCATCAAATTTGCTCATTCTATGATTTTCTTGTCCCTCCAAGATTTAGAGTGGTGGGAATGCCAAAAAATGTGTGCAAAAACAAAAACAACAACTTCACTCATATTTGATCATAAAACTCATGTTTGCTCAGAATACATCAGCTTTCATCAACTTGTATAATTTATAACTCGATCTAAAGTATTCTGGTAGCACTGGCTTGTATAAGACGGTGGTGACGGTGGTAACCTTGGCAACCAATAACAGCAGTATGTTTACTGTTTGGGAAAATCATTTATTATCGTTTCGTAAGAAGCTCTCATATCAGGCATGATAGGTCGCAGTATTTGGAAAAGGAATCGGCCCCGAAGTAGATTTTTTATTATTGTTTCATTTTTTTCTCGCAGGAAGACGAAAAACAGATGGAATCACTTCCAAAAAGAGAACAAGCCGGGTCTCAGTGAAAACTCTAGTTTTGCGATTGATCGATCCGGCTTGGTTTTTTTCTGGAGGTGTTCCGTTCGGTAGTCATTAAATTCCACATATTCCTATTGAACGGATTGATTGACCCTACCATGTCGACATTGACTTCGACAGCGAGATAGAGTCGTTTTGATGAAGATTGCGTCGGTATGCGGACACTGAGTCCAGAAGCGGAAGTTCTGTACACACAAAGAATAATGATTATTAAAATTAAAAAAACCATTGCTAAAATTGAAAAGTTGCGTTGGTTCTTTTTCGTAGAAAGCGGTTTACTTTAGAAACCAAAACCTTCAAACCGTCAATTCAAAATTTTGCTGCTCTACATTTAAAAGTTGAAATTTTTAAAACAAATTGTAGAACTGTCAAATCGAAGCCGTAGCATCGTTGAAAATCAAACCCAATTATTTTTATTCCAAAATAAACTTTCATCCAGAAAGTGTCGTGCAGCTAAAATAAAAGTATGCTGTAAAAATACTTTTAACATAAAAAGTTTTCTTTTCAGATGAATTGTAGAACTGTCAAATCCACTCCGTGGCATATTTGAAAATGAGAGTAAATTGCTTTTATTTGAAAATGAACTTTCAACTAGAAAGTATAGTGCAATCAAAATGAATGTATGCTGTTTTGATTGAAACTCGGATTGAAAGAAAAAATAATTTAAAAAAAGGGTTTTAATTTTCAAATGAATTATTATAACTTTCATAGCCATCGGAGGTTGGCGTCGTTCAATCACCAATGTTTCCATCCCGGAAGATCCAAGTCGAAAGATTTTCTTCACATCTTCCGAATGCACCTGAGCCAGCATCTGCTGCCGCTCGTCGTCGCTTGTGGCACCGCTGCAAAAAAAAAGATGGAATTATTATCAGTGACATGGCATATTCCGTTTGCATGGTCCGTTCGGAACTTAATAACGCTAAAAGTTTGTGAACTTTCCTGATAAGCGATTTATTGGGGCGAGGAACATTTTGAATGTAAAGCTTTTGTATTACTTGACAACAGAGAAAAAAAATCCATACGACGACTTCCTTTGTGTTGGATGATTTGACAGTTCTACAATTTTCATGGTAAAAGAACATACTTTTAAATTTACACACTGAACCGAAAAAATATATTTTCAATTCAAACACAAAACTTTCGCAGTAGATGATTTTACTTTTAATTTAATGAAAAATAAACTCTTTTCAGAAGTAAAGTGCCAAGCTTTTAATAAAACAATATTTCTTTTTTGTGTGTAGGATCATTTTAAGTTGCATACTTAGAGGGGGTGGAGGTGGGGCTGATGATGACGTGATAAATTGATTTTCATGCAGGTGAATAGAAGATGGGGGCTGGCAATGGGCTGTACTTGGGCTGGGGGACCGACACAAGTTCCAATCAAGCTAAAAACAACACGCGCTACACAAATTATTATTAATTACGTATTAATTCAATGACTAGCGGATGAGGATTACCACAACGTTGATACGGTAATTCTTCACGAACGAACTTTTTTGTTTTGATTATGCAATTTCACTGTCAAAACCAAGCGTTACAAAAGGTAGGAATGTTGAATAGCACAATATGAATCCAGTGAATATGAGATGCTCATAATGGCTCAGAGTAACTCAGGATTGCTCAGTGTCTTGCCCCTAAGGTTAGCCCTAGTATCAATATCACATTGAAAATGCGTTAAATTCTATCGTAAAACAACAGTAAAATAATAGATACTATTAGTTTATTTGTTTTCAACGAGAAGATAACAAAAGAACTAATTGTTTTCCAACATAAAAACTCTTGTGAATGGCCCTTTAACAATTAAAAGGGAGGGCTGTTATGTATCTTAACAATAACGAGTTCCATTTTCTCTAGACCAATTTCAAACCATAACCATCGATTTCATTTGTTTTTATTTTTACTTTCGAAATTTTGGCTACAATAGACTTTATTGTCTATGAATTATGTTGACAATAGAGTCAATGTGATGGAAACAGACATGAATAGTCAAGTTTATTGTCCAACATCAAAATTAATTATAATCTTATGATTGTTGTATTGCAATCTTAGTTTATTTTTTTATTCAGGAGAATGATTACACTGAAAAAAATATTGTAGTAAAAACTACCATTTTATCCGACTTTGCCTATTTTCAAAACTAGCATGACATTTTAGTCAAATATATTACATTTATGGTACAGCCTTCAACATTTGTGGGATATTTGATAGGCCCTTTTATTGACATCAACCACACCATGGTTGATCTAATCGCAGGCATGGTAAAATCACAGACAGACGTTTAAGCAAGAACAAAACTAATCGATAACTTTGTGTAATTATTCAAATCGCTAGCAACCGCTAGCGTAAGCAATTGCTTCTTCACTAACGCCACGTATTTCACTTAGTCAAGGTGCACACTGATGTGGCAATGTTGAGGCATCTGCTAGCATGTCAAAATATCATTCCATCGTTCGCCACTCGCCAACCAATATTGACACGATGTTTTAACGTGCAACTAGATGCCACCTAGCGGCAACAAAACTGACAGATTTGCTTCTTGCTAGTTGCTTATTGTCAAATGGCGATTCCTTTTAAATTGACAGTTTCGGAATTTTACACACGCTGGGAATCAAGCTTGAATGGCTGTGGTAAAATCAAACGCATTTATAGTCAGATGAATATTTTTGGTGTTTGCGCTTAATTTAACCCTTGAAATGGTAGATTTTACTGTGTTTTTTTTTTGCGAGAATGGCAGGTTAGTGATTTTCAACCGAATTTAAGGGCATCTTCAGAGGTGGTCAAAGGTGGTAATGGTGGTTTGGATTTAATTTTAAGACCAAACGCAAAATTCTTTGATTTTAAATCTGCAGCCGAATCCCCTTGTTCATAGAAAAATATCAAAAATGTCTTCAAGAAAAGAAATTCTCCTAATCTCTGTCTCTTCAACCAATTTTCTTCTCTTTCAATCGAATTCCGAAACATTGAAAAGAAAGGGAAAATGGAAGAAAAAAATGTGCTTTTCGTTATGACCGCTAGATGGCATTAAAAAGTTTTTCTCAAATGATAGTTCAAAACGTCCTGTTGCTCATTAGATTTTTTGCTGCGATCTTTTTAATTGTTTTGATATTTTGTACCAAATAGGCTTTCTCATCAAATTTTAACGACATATTAGTCTATTCTTAATAATATAGTTCAAACTACGCAAGTAAAACTACGCCAAGTGACTCAAACGGGTACGTATAAACATTTAATTGATCTGTCATCAAATGACAAAATCTTCATTGAGATATTTTCAAAACTTATTCTAGAAAAGTCCGGGTTTATAAACAAACGGTGATACTTATCTGCAGCAGTGAAATTTAATTTCAAAAAATGCAAATCGGTACAAAAAATATTGAGAATGGCATCTACCACAGCGTAAGTAAGAATTTGTTCAAAATATCTTCAATTAATTAATTAATCGAATTGGCATTAGGCTCAAAGAGTACATCACGATGGATAAAAAAAAACTACTTGGTGGACTACATAACCCAGAATTTGGACTCACCAACAACCGGTTCCAGTCATTGCGTGGGAAAGAGCTGCAACGACAAAAATGGGCTGAGCTAAGCAAGGCGCTGAATGCTCTCGACGGAGCTTCAAAATCAGCGGAACAATGGGAACTTTCATGGCGAGACCTGAAACAGAAAACAAAAACAAAGTGGTTAGGAATCCAAAACCGACAGAGCGGAGAGAACAAATTGGTCAAGAAGAAGCGAGATATTCTTTCGGAGCTCGAGAATACGATTCTTGCTGTCATGCAGAAAGATACATTAGACGGGGACGGCAAAACTCAGGAGGGTGGCTTCAATGAACCGGTAAGATAATGTTATTAGTGCTTTACCTCTTGTTCCTCACGATTTTATTCTTATTAGACTCTGTCAGTGGATTTCAATGACGACGCTGAACTACCTGAGCATTCACAGAACTATGAATGCAATTCAGGTAGCACCGAATTCCACGATATCGCGAACTTAGAAGTGCTAGTGGAGCACATTGTGAACCAAATGCGAGTACGGCATCGTCAGAAATACCACCAGTATACTGAAGCAACTCCACGCACCAGTCAAGAAACCAGTGAATCAACCACATGTTCAAAAGCTACTCCGACGCCAAGAGGAAGACAACTCGGCAGAGGACAGCGATTTTCAGACACTGGAGTACAAACAATGGAATCGCACATTCTCAAAACGCTTCAATGCATGATGGACAAGAAGGAAGACAAGAAACGGAATCTTGATCTGCAAAAAAGGATGTTAATTATCGAGGAGAGAAAGCTTGAACTCAAGCAACAAAAAATCGATGCATTGAAATCAATTAACCAAACCCTACAGCAGTATTTTAATCACAATCACCAATGTTGATTTTTTTTTTCCACTTCTGTGATCTACCTTTGTTGAAATAGTCATTTATTGACATACAGT